>JAEIFU010001212.1:0-76922 GCA_018904235.1 Lordiphosa stackelbergi
CAAAATCGTTTACTTTTGCATGTTTGTCCTTCCCTCAGTTTTTGTATAAAACTTCTTGTTTTATAGAGGCCTCCAGCTCTTTCAGCTTTTTTTTTTGGTATTGTTTATTGAGTTATGTCCATTTTTGGTGAAATTTCTTTGCTCCTGTCTGACTCTTAAGTTGCAGCTTAAAGCGTTAAAATTGCAAATATCTGCCGCACGTTCATACAAGGAAAAATGCTAGGCAATAAATTTTCGCAGTCAGGCTGTGGCACTGAGAGTGTTGGCTGCTTAATGAAAATAACAGCAGCAAAAGAAAAAACGAAGAAATAGGAAATAAAGATAGACAGTCAACCTGCGAGCAAGGTAAAGTCTGGTCAATGCAACTGCCATTGATGTCCAAGAACACACACAACCAGACGGAGCAGCAGTAGCCAGCAATAACCATCAAAGTCAGCGCCAAATGTTGACTCAGCTCTCCCCTCCCAACCACCTGCATATGGCCATGTCCAATGTTGTGCCTGGGGCAACTGCAATTGAAACTGACTCTATTCCCCCAAGAGCCTAAGCTTTGATTTGATGACCATGTGTTGAGACGCAGCATTTCACTTTGTGGAAAAGGCGTGAGGTGAGTGAAATTCACAATCTATGGATCAGCCTAAATGAGTGCATCCGTTGAAGTAATTTCAAGCGTAATTATATTCAATTTCAACTTGTTCTAGGCCACAGCAGCGGCAGCAAAACTAATTTAGACGAAAACAACAGAGGCTTCAATTGCTTAACTAGAACAAAAGCGAGCTGTTCCTCCTATTAGCAGAGCAAATATAATTACTAAGGCTAACTGGGGCAACAAAAATGCCAAGGCAGACAGCCAGGAAGGCAGGCTGACGGGCGTATGAATGCATAAACGCCAAACAATGCAGCTTGAATATATGCCAGATGCAGAGATTCTACACCAGGACACGCATAGAGATTACATGCTTGAATATGTTAAGTGGCAGGCAGGCAGTATGGCAAACTGACACCCAAGGGCGTAGCCAGGAGGTGAAAACAATGGTCGTTGTGGAGGAGCAAGCGCTTTGACTACAACTACAACGGATTTCTGTCTTCTTTGTGCTCCCCCCTTTATGAAAAGCTGGCTACGCCTCTGCCAACTCCAAGCGATTGAAATGCAATTTGTTGGCCAAACCAAAATTTCACACAAATCAAAAGGAAAGCTGCCATTTTTATTTTGACAAATGGCCGCTTTTTTCTTTCTTATAGATAAATGTGAACATTTCATCAAAACTGACAGCTGCCGACATGTAAGCAAGTACAAGCGATTTTTCTTCTTGATGGAAACCCAATGACATGAACTCATTTCCACTTCATTTGACCAAAAACTTTAATTAAACTAAAATAAAAATCAATATGCCTAACGCGTGCCAAGGCCCAACGGAAATGCTCTATTCGTACGAGAATTGTGGGGACAAAAAAATGTCTAATGACACGCAAGGTTGAAGTTATGTATGGGTGTGGCTGACCCGAAGAGCTGTATGATCTATAAGCTCTGTTAATGATACTTTCCAAGAGAAAACCACTAAAACTAGCGCACGCACATTATATTGCAATTTGCGCGCGACTTTCGCAAACAAAAAAAAAAAAAACGAAAAGCAATTTGGCTTTTGGACTGGAGGCCACTTGTGTGCCGCCCCATAAGGACATTGCAACTAATGCTGCTGCTGTTCGTGAGAAAAGTCAATGTCAAGGTGTCTCCGCTGAGGCATTCAAGTAATTTTCTATTAATACATTTCATTGTATTTATTTGCTTCTGTTCGCATTGTTGATCGACTATTTGTGCATTTGATTGCATTATTTACTACCTTTGGCAGCTCATTAATTATTTATAGCGCCTGGCGCACATGATTCACCAGTTTAATTCAATTCCAGCAAAATTGTTTAAAAGCTCAAGAAATGTCCCCGGCCACATTTCACATTTCACTTTGGCAGTTTTTTAATTAAATTTTGTCAGCCTTACAGGCCAGCGCTGTCAACGTTGGTGCTCCGTGTCCTTCTGTTCCCAGTTCCCGGTTCTAATGTCTGGCAAGCTGCAGCAGCAGCAGCAGCCATTTTCAAATGCCTGTCCATTCGGTTCTAATTGACAAAATTGATTAAAATGTTTCGTAACATTTTGCAGCAAACTGACATTTATCTTAATTGTTTGAAGGAAAATGGAATAAAGCCCATAGACAGCCAGCGAGACAATTCCAAAAATAAAGAAGATGGAACTCGTAATTAGATAATGGCTGTCAGAGGCTGAAAAAAATGAAAATTGAATATGTAGTGGAGAAATTGTCTGTGCAAAAATGACTGCAGATTAAAACTCAGAAACTGAAGCGGAACCAGTATTCGAGTACACATATTTTTGGAACCGAAAAGAACCTAAACATTGCCTAACATTGCCCCTGCTATCAAGCATTGCACTTGTGTGTGTAGCAGCGAAACGAGAAGTAAACTTTATGACGTCAAACATGAGCAAAAAGCAAACAACCAAATGCCTCGTGAGAGTAGAATGAAGCCAAGCCGCCGAGCGTGCTATTTATAGAACACACGTATTCTCTCTTTCTATGCTTGTGTCGGCTGCGACGCCTGCAAAATTATGAGTTCCTATCCCACGGGACAGGCTTTTGGCATTTTGGGCACCACTGGTCTAGGTATAGTTTTGGTTTTGAGTGCAACAACTCGACTGCAAAACTGACAATTAGTTTTGCGGGAATTGTACGCAAATTAGTTAAGCTGTAAGCTTTAAAAAAAGTCTGGCTTGGCAAAACTTTTGCATTTGTGAAAAAGAAAAACGAGAGACCAGTCTCTTTATAAATATTGCATCCTATTTTCTTAGACCCTCATTTTAAAATCAGCATTTTTAAAAAATGTACAAATTTGACTTTTATGAGCATAAACCATGAGTTTTGGCTTTACATTTGCTTGTTTAGGTACCTTTAATTTAATTTTTTCGTAAATTTTTCATAAATTTTGTAAAAAACGCATTATAACTTTTTAAATTTCTATGAAAATTAAAAAAAAAACTAATATGCGTAATTAGAAATTCAAATTTGCTTTTGCCGTTCCAGAGTTATACTCTTTTAAAGCTTTGTACCCATTTCATGAATTTAATAATATTAAAGGATGTTTGCCAGTTTTGCACCGGACTTGCTCTAAACATTGAATCATTGGCATTGTTATATCTTATTACACCGGAAGCTCCCGTGCCATCGGAACGATTGGCATCGGCTATAAAAGTTTGGTTTCTGACACCAGAAGCCGAACGACTAACGCGTCTTCCTAAAATCTTTGTCTAACGATTATTGTTAAAATCAAGTTTTTAAGTTTCGAAGATTTATTGAATAAGTTTTTTTTATGCTTTGTAGTTCGAATGCTCTAGTTTTGAAAGATGATAAATTGAAAAAGTAAACACTGCATTTTGTTCTATAAATTTAAATTCATAAATAAGTTTTCCAGAACTATATGTTATTTATAAAATACAAAATAAATATCTTTTGTTAATTTAACAAATATACATTAAAATCTAAGTAAGCTCCTAATTACGCGTCAAATAACGCCTCCAATTACCTCAATAGACTGTTCATTGTTAAGATCGGGCTTTTATGGAAAAATATCGATCAGTATCGATTTTTATATCGAAATGATACTTTTAAATACCATCAATAAATATCAAATAAATATTTTGCAAACCTCCGTTAACTAATTTTAATTTGTTTTTTGGTTATCGATTTCTGTTCAAATGAAAAACTTATTTTCTCAAATAATTTAAATGCCATCAAATATCAAGTCAATAGCGTTGATACGTTGAATGTCTTTATTCTACGAAATCGGAATGGACGTAAAACCAATTACACAGGTTAACACGATTTTTCATCCTCTCCAATTTGATGTCATTCCTTATGTAACAAATCACGCGCTGAATCCCCATCTAGAGTTTAAAAATTCTCAGTAGTACAGATTTCCAAAAAATCCCAATTTACCGTTTTTTGCATTTTTGAAAATGACTTTTCTCTTATTACAAATATCTCAATTATGAACTGACTTATGAATGAGTATATTGAATATTATAAAATTATCTTTCAATCATTTATGCAACATTTTATTGTCCAATTTAGTGGGGATGCTAATTACAAAGATATCGACCATTTCGTTTCTTTTTTTATCGTAAATTTGAAAAAAACGTTATTTACACCGTATCTGTTTAGATGTCATTATCGTAACCCCACCCCCCCAGTACGTCTTCAGATGTCGCTCACTTGTGTTGAAAGGGGGAGAACAACTTGCTTGCAGCATGACGTTAGGAGATTGCCATTGTTTGACGATAGTCGTCATGCTGCAAGCATGATATTCTTCCTTCAAACTCAGGGGTGCGACATCTAATCGTACGCCATTTATAATAAAATAACTTTTATGCTACATTGACACTACACTGAGTTTGCTATCGATATCGTCATCAACGGAATAACTCAGAATATGTGTTTATACTGGCACAAAGTTGAGTTATTGCGTTAAAAGTCAAGGAAACAACTGAGTTTTGTTTTGGTTGTGCGGATGGCAAGAAATTTAATAAATTTAAAAAAAAAATGAATATAACCAACTTATTCGTGTTATTACTTATAGAGAAAAATTATGCTAAGACGGTTAATTGCTCCCAAGTATTTTTTACTAACTTATTATTATTTTATTATCCTGCAAACACTTTGAGCAGGCGCTGCCCCACAAGAAGGTGGACAATCCCGAGGCCTGGCCCAGTTGAAGCTAAAGCCACTTCAGTCGCAGGCGCAGCCATTAAGCGAGCCAGTAGCCAATCCTGAGGCCTGGGAACACTTGGAGTTAAATCAATTTCCACCAGAACTAGTGGATATAACCCAAATGCCGAAGAACACATGCAGCTGGAGCCACCAGGACCATTAGCTAACACCGAGGCTGGGGAACATTTGGAGCTGCTTGTGGATGAGGGGTAAAACCAGCAGATAGAAGACCAAAACCTTTCCATATTAATTCAAGAATTTCATGTAGAACCGACAGCTTCTCCAGCTCCCAAGGCGCTCCAACTATCACAACGCAAAGGGCATAGTCGTTCACTCGGTATGACCAAGTTCTCGATATCAGCAGCACGCCGCTCCAAAAAAATTCAATGCTGAGTTGGCCAAAACTGTTTTGTTCCAAAATATATGTTGGGGAGTTTTTGTATTCTTGAAATCCATCCATGTTTTTCCTCCCACAACTCCAGGAGCGCGATGCGGCATCATGTGTCACACCAAATCTCCTCTCAGATCTAATTTGAGCCATTAATAAAGAATTTTGCGCGCAAAAGTCTCACAGCTGTTTGGTTTTTTTTTTGTTTGTACTAGTGCTGATAGTTGAAGGCGATAGGCAAAAACGGCCAATAATATCAGTATTTATGAGTTTACGGCTACACGCAACTGCATCCAACGAAACTCAACTTTTTGTCACCACTAGCGCCTCTATACCATTTGCATGGGGGAAAAAGCAGTTTGTTGCCTTATTCCCCACCAACTCATCAACAATACGCAAACCTAGTCTAAACAGCCTATAACACATGTCCTGCCAGAGCACAAAGATAGTTTCGCAACAGTGTGACCGAAGGCTAAAATAAAAATATCACCAAAAAATATTCGATTTTCGATATATCGCCTCGGAAAAATAGGCGAGAATGAAATTCGTAATTTGGGGCAAAAATATCGATATTTCGATATATCGATAATATATTCGACATCCCTATTCAAATGGTATTAAAAGTGTCTCTGGTCCGTTTTGTTCCGCCGTTTGTGTTACAGTTTTTGAATTTGTCGAAGAGCTATGTATTAGAGTTCAGTACAGACACTAGTTGATTCGTTGTATAACTATTTTGGTCCGACTCCTAGGTAAATGAACAGCATGACTCATCTGAATCAGCCGATGACTTATAAAACTATCAAGAACACGCAGAAGAGAGAAATCCCTTCTCTCAAAGTGGACTTAAAAATCGAAAAATTGAGCATTACGTTGCATTGCAAGAACAGATAATGTCAAAATAACGTACTATATCGGCAAAAGCGCTATGCTAAGTATAACTTAAAAAAAAATTACCTTTGGTTTTGCAATGATATGTGTGGCTTATTTCAGTAGTTTAACGAGACATATGATACAGTCGATTGTCGGCTGTTGCAAGATCAGTCGAAAAGCGATATTGTTGCACCAGGGAAACATCAAGACTTCGATACCGCTGGCGCATGACTTTAACATAAATGAATCCTATGAATCCATATTGCTTCAGTAAAGTCATTTTATACCCCACCCCTTCATATAAAACTTGGTACACACCAAACCCATTCCGACGAGTTGTTCAAAAATTTCCCACCGTCACAGTATACCAACCACTGTGTGCATGCACACCCCGCCGCCCACGCAAAGAAGGCCGTATTGACTTCAGTAAGAGCCGCTTTTATTCAATGTAATTTTTTTGGAAGGCTCGACAAAAGGCGGTGATACATTTGCATACCTGAAGAGCGTGTTCCCTAACCAATCCGAGGCAATGATCAAAGAGAGTGTGTTTATTGGGGTTAAAAATAACTTTTAAATCGTGAAGTGTGAAACAGCACACACATGTGAAATCCAAGGTCCACACTCTTCTCTAAATCGTTCCTTTCAAATGAAATCACATATAATTAAGCACGCGAATTTCTAATAATTGTTCTAATTTCATCAGCGAGCGCTTTACAAGACGGTTTCTTATTCCTCCCAATAAATAATTGGAGTTGATTTGAAATGAAATTTTCAGAAATAAAATTGAGAGGTTAAAAGATTGCATTTTGGCGAATAACAAGACTCTTTTTACGTAAACTAAGCATACTTCGTTCCTATGATGGCTTTGTTGGAACTCATTGGTCTTTGATCAAAATTTGCCAAAATTATTCAGGATTCAGTGAGGATAAGTGAGCAGCCTAAAGGCTATTTAGATGAGTTCGTTAACATCTATCTAGCCATTGAAATAAACATTTGTTACGCACAGTTTTTTGTTAAGTTACCCGCCGCAGGTATTCATTTCACATTTGCCAACTTTGATCTCTTAGCATGTCCACCAACAACTAGCTCAATTGCTCATTTTGATGTCTCGGCCCACCCGGAATACATAATTTCTTTCACAACCGCTTTCGTGGCATTTCAAATATCGCTCATACGCCCTGTTTTAGTTTTATTTTTATACAAAGGTTGAGATTTCTGTGGTCGTTCCGCTTTGTTGGCACATTTTGCCTTTGGCTTGCCAAAGAAAGATGAAAAAAAATACCCAGAAATTTATGATTTAGTAGCAAATGGATAAACAGTGTCCTCCCCTCGCACGCTGTTGATTATTTATTTATCTCTTGCGCCATTGAGCGACTGCTGACACGACATCCAAGCGCGTTGGCCACGCATTTGTCATTTGAATAATATTTAAAGCGTCAAAGTGAATTTTGCGTTGCTTAAAATTTCATTTGTAGAACATAAACATTTGATTTATGCCCGAGCACAGGATACGTGTATTTGGTAACAACTTCCGCCAGCACTGCAGTGCACTTGACAGGCTGAGGACATTTGGACAAGTGCCAAACAATAAGGTGTCCTTGAAGTGGGCATTATCGACACATTTTCAAGCTGTGCCATTTCTGTTGACTTTACAAATGGAATTTCTTCAACCGCACTCAACTCATTTAACTAATCAAAAGCAATTTTAATCAAAGGGAAAACCTTATGGCCCCGGGTCCAGGAATAGATAACAAACTGAAAGCAATTAAAGCCACGTGCAAAGTTTGCCCAAGGTTAAGTAAAAGTTTTATCTAGTAGGCAAAGGTATGGAAACTGAAGAAGGATTGCTGCTTGATTTTTTCAGTATTTGTCTTGGCAAATATCCTTTGCTTAGGCTGACTGAGGGGGAAGCAAGAGAAGCTCTTGGTTAAGCAAACTTAATTAATAAGCGAAAGGCAAAAAGGGAAGCTGATTGCAAGCTGTGTCCTGTGTGTGTGTGTGTGTGTGCAATGAATCGAAACTCATTAAAAAGTTTCGCTGTGGTTTCACTGCACACACTCCCAGACAAGCACAGAGCCTTCATCTTGCCTCCTATTAATATGTCAGGGCACACACACGTTCTGCTGTCGACAAATAAATTTGAATAATTAAACGACCCCGCACTAAGAAAACAGCAGATGTCCTTTTTTTGGCAGATAACCAGCTGTTGTCCTTCGGTATATGCCATTTAAATAGGCTTTATTATTTAAAGAGTTGGAATTGAGAAAGTCTTTCTTTGGCTAGCCGAAGTTTGTATACCCTGGCAAGTTCTTATCGCAAACGATGGATGGTCAAACTCAAAGAAGTTGAATACTCGATTCTTCTCCAACTTTTTAATGAAAACCATCTGTTTATACCATTTCTTAAGGGGTTAGAAGATATGAAGAACACGGAACAAGTTCACTTGTTCTTTTTTGCAAAGTAACTCGATAACCATTTCCATTTCTTTCTTTTGGACAGCAGGTCACACTGCGTTATTTTAGCTTTTTTGTAGCCAACTCAGTGATATGGTTCCAAACATCTTTGTGCTTTGGGGCTTCCATAGCAGGATGTTGCTAAGCACGGAGTGAGTCAAATTTAGAGAACAGCTGGGAAACAGCCAAAGCCACTTCTCAAGAGTCACTGAGGGTACAAGAGTCACATAACAAGATTCAGTAAACCAAAGTCACTAAACAGGAGTCGCTGAACAGGATTCACTGAACAACAAATGTCACTAAGTCACAAAAGTTAACTGAGTCAGTGAACAAAAGTCACTGAAGAAGAGTCACTGAAGAACAAAAGTGACAGAACAAGGCTCAGTTTACAAAAGTCACTAACCCAGGGTCACAGAACAAGAGTGACTGAGCAAGTGTAACTGAGCAAGAGCGACTGAAGAAGAGTTTCTAAACAAAAGTCACTTAACAAGAGTCCTGCCAGAAACCTCAAGAAGATGTGAATAAGTTAAATAATTGTTTTGTGAATGTAGCTGTGTCTCATCTAATCCGTACTTACATGTTATATCTTCTATTAGCTGCAATATCAGTTTTAGTTTTAGCTGTGTTAGTCAATGTGATGTCCTCGAAGCAATACTTTAAATAAAGTCCAACGCTGTCGGTTTTGACAACATAAATCCCAAATTCCTCAAAATTTTATTACCCCAGATATTACCACATATAACCTGTATTTTTAACTCGGCATTTACCCACTCAACTTTCCCAGATATGTGGAAAATTACAAAAATAGTTCCGGTTCCTAAATCAAAGGATGATTTCCGTCCGATAGCAATAGTACCTTTTTATACCCTGTACCCATTAAAAATGGGTAAAAGGGGATCATGAAGTTGTGCAAATGTATGTAACAGGAAGAAGGAAACATTTCCGACCCTATAAAGTATATATATTCTTGATCAGCATCAACAGCCGAGTCGATTTAGGCATGTCCGTCCGTCCGTCCGTCTGTCTGTATGAACGCGTCGAACTCAGAGATGGTAAAAGATAGAGGTTTGACATGTATGGGACAAATGCTTCTTTTATTTGCACGCAGATCAAGTTTGTTTCAAATTTTGGCCACGCCCCCTCCCGCCCCCGCAATTTGGAAAAAACGTTATATCTCCACAGTTTTGAAGATAGACGATTCGTACTTTCTAGAGATAGTTAGTAATTAGCAAAATGAATCGATTTGCCGAAGAAATGATAAAAATCGGATGAACGGTTCAGAAGTTATGAGCAAAAAAGCGAACCAAGCCCCCCGCCACCACCCCACCCACCCAAAAAAAATGTTGCATACTTTTCGGATGGTCACCCTAAGGAACGCAGGAGCACTGTTAAACATGTTTTTCATGAGTAACGGGTTTATCGAAGTCGGTTAGAGCCGACTTTAACTAACGCTCTCGTTGTCAATTGTACAGGGTATATTGAAGTCGGGCTACTCGACTGCAACGGTCTTACTTGTTTATCCAAGGCTTTTGAGCAGCTTATGGCTGCACAAATAAAAAAGTACCTCTCCTCAAATAATTTGCTGAATAACAACCAATCTGGTTTTCGCAGTGGAAGGACCAGTACAACAGCCATACTTAAAATAACAGAAGATATCAGAAGAAAATTGGACACTTTACTTACTCTTCTTGACTTTAGCAAAGCTTTTGACAATCATGACATCCTCTGCACTAAATTATCTAAACTATTTTTCTGAAACATCGGTTAAGCTTCTGTCCTCGTATCTTATTAATCGTCATCAAGCTGTTTTTACGTCATCTGATTTTTCATGTTTTCTTCCGACCAAGCGAGGTGTCCCGCAAGGTTCTGTCCTTGGCCCATTGTTATTTACCATTTATGTGAATGATCTTCCTTGTGTATTGTCAAATAGTGAAGTCCACATGTGTGCAGACGATGTCCAAATGTATGTTAGTAGTCCGTTCAGCCAAATAAGTGAGTGCTTCAATGTGGCGCCCTCCGAATTGACGCTCTACCTCAAAAAATCCGACTCCTAAAGCCAAATTGCTTGATCCCTTCTGTGTTTTATGGGGTAGAAGTCTTTGGAAAATGCGATGCTTTTAGCGTTAATAATAATAATAATTAATAATAGTTTTTAATAATATTGCGAGGTGTGTTTTCAACATTAGACCGTTGAATCCCATTACTGACTATGCAAACCAATTATTTAATTTGACCCTAAAATCGTTCACATCCTTAAGGGTCCTAACCATGCTTCACAAAATAATTTATACTGAGGAACCGTCCTACCTTAGCTTTAGTGCGTCACAAAGGACAAGAAACCTAATTTGTACTAAGACCAGGCTAAAAAGGTCTGATACACAATTCGTTATTCATGCCGTTCGACTCTGGAACCAACTACCCCATACCCTTAAAACAATTACTAGCGCATCTCTATTTAAGGCCAAAATTTCCAGTCACCTAAACACCACATAAAATAAAATAAAAGTTTCTGGCAGCAGCCAAAGATATAAACGCAGTTTTAGCTAAACAACATAACATTGGACACCTTCTCTGTAACTCTCACTTTCCAGTCTGACCATTTCATAACAGAAATAGTCGGGCCTTGGATTTACAAATGTAAAATTCTCAAGTCTTTATTTGGCGTAATCGCCTTTTAAATAGAAAGGATTCCATGGTTGGAGTCTGAATAAAAGCATAGAAGTCTGCTGATGCGGATTCGGGGACGGATTCCTCAAACGTTAAATGTATGCACCATCCTTATTCCGATATAATGTTTTGAGCTATCTTTCTGTTGAATCTGTAAAATGTAAAAAGACAAAAAACTTTGACAAAATCAATGCAGGTCACTAAAACCATATATGTAAAATAAAAAAAATATATATAAATAAAAATAAAAATTGTACTAATTAAGTTATTGTATTCCATCTATCTAAAAAAATGTTCAAATTTTTAATATTATGTCTTAATTTTAACTATAATTTTCTTAATGTGATTATTCCTTATATTATGTTTAATGTTATAATAACTAATAAATTAAAGTCATGTGTAATAATGTTTTTTACCAAATGAATTTTATTTTTTAAAAACTTTTATCTAATATATATAGCCAAGGGTCACTGAACAAGAGTCACTAAAAAAGAGTCACTAAATAAGAGTGTCTGAAAAAAGTCACTGAATAAGAGGCTCTCACCAACAGTCACTAACCAACGTTGAGTCACTGAATAAGAGTCTTTGAACAAGTCACCGTAGACACTATAGTGTCTGAACAAGAGTGACTAAACAAGAGTCACTGAACAAGAGTCACTGAACAAGAGTCACTAAACAAGAGTCACTGAATAAGAGTCACTGAACAAGAGTCACTGAAAAAACAGTCACCAAAAAGGAGTCACTGAACAAGAGTCACTAAATAAGAGTAACTGAACAGGACTCACTGAATAAGAGTCACTCAACAGGAGGATAAGAACAGTTGAGGAAGAACATGATAATTATTTCATGTTAGTGAGCTCATGAACAACCCACCTCTAATGTATTACCGTGACCCGAATATTAAACAATGATGTGCTGTACACGAAGAAGTCGGTCCAAATTATTTCACTAACTCTGAACAAGCAACAAAGAGGACCTTAAGTACGGTTTGTTTTAAATAAAAAAGTAATAAAAAAAATCAATTCACTTTTCCCTATATTGCACTTTTTAACACTCACTCTTTAAGCGCCAAGTTTCATTTATAAAACAGTTAAATTTCGGTCAGAAACCAAAAAAAAAATCATAATACCCTCCGCAAGAGTATATGCGCAAAAGAGAAAGCCAGACAAATAAAGTAAAGATAAACAGTTCCACCTACCCACAGACCTTGGCGACAGCTTGACAAACTAATAACAAAAACCAAGCCCACAAAGCAGAATGAAGTGGCCAAGGGTTTAAAGAACATTTCCAGATGCCCAGAGATAGGAGTGACTTTAGCACAGATTGTGGCCCTCAGGCAGTCGGTTAGCTCATTAAAAACAGAAGAAAAAAAAAACAAAATATAACCCACCCAACCGCCCAAGGAGCCAGCCAACAAGTGCCCAAGTCAGAATTTTAATTTGCCAGTGAGACAAGAGACATTAAACAGGAGTGGGATGTGAGTTAGTTAGGTTTGCCTAAGCCTCGCTCATGTTTTTCAGGCGACAGCTGACAAACTTCGGGCCTAAATTGTAGACAATTTGACTGAATTAATTGAGTGTAGCCAGGATACCAGACACAAGGCAGGCAAATTCAAAATTTTCTTTAAATAATTTCCAATCAAAATGCAAATGATTTTGGTAGCTAATTGAAAAGCTTTCAGCAGTCAAGCAAAAAGGTCAAATGAGCAAATTGTTGGCATACAAAACCGCTCTTACGCACGCCTTTTGTTATTTTCACAATTAGGCGCCAATTGTGGCCAATTATTAATTTGGCTTGGCTTTCAATTAAGCAATTAGTGCGGCGAGAAACGTTCCGTAAAGAAAAATCGTAATGGCCCAAAAAGTAAATAGAAAATGAGGCCATTTACGGCACAATGTGGCGTATGTGTAATTTTTTTCACATTTTTACGATTGGCAGCAAGCGACCAGCCTCCCTCCCCCCTCCCCCACCTTACAAACATTTTATGCTAATTTTCACCCACAGAGGCAGCAACCCGAACAGCATCAAGTGGAAAACTTTCACAGTCTTCTCGACACTGAGTCGATGCGAAATGTTTGTTTAGAATTTGGCGTGGCGTTATTTATGGCCCAATAACTTTTAACTTCACATGCGGCCGAGCCCAGAATGCAAATTGGCATTTCCAGCCATTTGTGGCCAAAAAGTCCCAGAGAAATAAATTTAATTGAAAAATGTTGAAGGTGGCGCCAGGTGAGAAGCCATGTAAAATTGACCACAAGGTGTTTAATTAATGTCGAAATAATTGACAGCCACAATCTGGCCAGACCAATTCTCATCACATTCTAGCTGTACCTACTGAAGGTTAAGGTCAACTGCCCACGCAGTTGGAAAAAAACAATTTCAAGCACGACTAAATTTTTCTTTTCTTTAAATGTTTTTGTTAGAAATTCAGTTGTCTCCCACAACAACAGACAACAACAAAGTCCAACAGCTACTACATACTACTTGCTGGGCTATGATCATGAAATTTATAAATGACATCAGATATATATATTTAAATTAACAAATTTTATGGACCAGAAAATAAAATGACAATTCTTCAAAGTGAAGAAAGATTTGTGAGAGCAGCATCAAAAGATTTCAACTTATTGAGGAAACACTTTTGTTTTGAATATTTTCATTAACATTATTTGAAATCCCCTTCTTCTTTTTATGGTTCCCATTCATAACTTATTTTTAATTTGTAACACTCTTTTCTTCGGATCCCCAAGCATATTAGGACAATAATAACAAGGATTGCCAATAAATAAACAAACAAAATTCAAAGCATAAATTATGAAAACTATCTACAGGAAATTTCCGAAGCTTTAAATCAGGAAGGACAAAAAATTACAGAAATATGAGATGCGGTTCGAATTTCTTGGGTCCCTCGAGCCGGACCATTGACCTGAAAAGGTTCGGCTCAAACAAATAACTAGAGACGGTTTTTAAGATTTCATATAATTTATTTTTTGATATTGTAGCCGGATATAAAGGGTGATTTTGTTTTATATTTGCTTTTTCAGTGTATATTTTTGACACCTCACGCGTAATTTGTAACATGTGGCACCGTCAAAAATGTTCATTTTATACATATATCATTTTATTTTCAAAATTTGTGCTCTGTGAGAAATGTGAAAATTGCCGAATTTGGTGTGGAGAGCAGCCAAAGGCAGTCCAGTGCACCCTAAAAAATGCACTGTTTGGTGCGCTTTGTGGTTCGGCGCCATCATTGCCGTTGTATTTTTTCAAAAATAATGAAAATCGGAACGGAACAAAGTACCGTGCGGTGATTACCGATTTTTTTCTTGTCAAAATTGGAAGAATTGGACTTGGTTGACATGGAACAATTGAAAGGCAAGTTTAGAGAGCAATCTCATGTCTTGGACCAAGATTATGTGATTTGACCCCATTAGATTTTTTTGTGGAGCAACGTGAAGTCCCTCGTGTACAGGGACAAGCCAGTCACAATTGCAGCCCTGAAAGACAACATAACAGCGGCCATTGGTGAGATACCAGCCGAAATGCTGGAAAAACTATGCCGAAATTGCAGCTTAGGGATGGATCACCTTTGGTGTAGCCGCGGGCAACGTTTACATGAAATAATCTTTAAGAAGTAAATGAGAGGTACGCGTAAATGATGTTACGCTTCAAATAAATATTTCATTGACTATTGCAAATTTTCAGATTTTTTTCATTTTTATAAAACAAACGCTTTAAAAATCACCCTTTACTATACTAGATCGGTAGCTGCATTACCTTTAAAAGATTCCTTATTAAAAATTATTTCAAAACTCGGGATATTACCTCTTGAGAAGGAAAGCTGTTTTAACGAATTAAGATGCAATGATCCAGGCTTCGAACTAGAACTTTTGGTTCGGATAAGTTAATGAACCGATCCACAAACCGAACAAAATACCATAAATGTTGAACAACTTCACAACAGGGAAAAAAAAAAAACTGAGGGGAAGATGGAAATAAAAAAAATTTAAGATTGAATTAGTTTAGGTTGCGTTGGCGGGGGCGACAAGTCAGCTTTCCTTAAGCCTATTGGCCCCGTTAAAATGCCATAAAATCCTCTTTTTACCCCTTTTAACCAAAAGGGGGATAAAAAAATTTGTGGAAAAAAAAAAAAAAGTAGTAGAGGGGGGATTATTATGGAGGACACCCCGAAGATGGTAAAAGAAGGGGTAAGATACAAACTAAACTCTTAATTAAAACGCGGAAGGGGGCAAGGGGGGGGGGGGTACCGTTTGCTCCTCTTCTTCTTATCTTTCAACTTCTACAGAAGTCGTGGTGTGCTACGCCCTAGGCGTTCTGCGTTTCTGGCAATTAGACGAGTGACCGTTGGGGCTCCTACCAGAGAGCTTTGTGTTCCCCTCGAGCACCGCAAAAGTGTGTTAGTGCTTTTAGGTTGAATGTTGGCCACATCGTCTTGCTACTGAACACGCGGAAGGTTTTCCCACCTCTCATTAGCAAGGCGTAGTGTTTCGGTTTTATGTGAAGCTTGTAGGTAGCCATAGGCATCCCTTTCGTGCTCTTCTCTGAAAGAAGCTCGATGGTGGTGCCTAGTCTAGCCAGTTTTGTCCGCAGACTCCTCTCCATCTACGATTCGGGTCCAGGCCACCCATATCAGGTGAATACTGAAGTGTCGGCCAATCTCGTTAAGAGATAAGCGACATTCAGTTAGCGTTTTAGAGTTATTTGTGTGTGAGTCAAGTGCTTTCCAGGTCTGCTTGACTATCCGAGTAGATAAATACGTTCCCTTCTTCCTGGATGGCTACCACCAGCTTGGTGCACACTGCCCCTCCCATTCGTCGTAGAGCCATCTGTTTAGATATTTATGGCGCTAGCATGGGAGTTTCCCAATCGCTTCGGTTTGGGATGTAGACGTCGTAGGATCAAAAGTCGTTTGAGGTGATACAGTAGTCTGTATTGACGGTATACCCGCTTGGTGGCCAAGCCTGGTCCCCATATTGTTCAGCTACAAGGTCTAGTGGTACTAGATGAAAAATGATGTTGAGCGCTTCCGTTAGTGTGGTTCGGAGCGCGCCGCTCGTACATATTTCAGCACTTTTCTGTACTTTGTTTATGCTGTTCAGGACGTATTGTTTCCCGAGTGCTGGCCACCATACTAGTGACCCATATAATAGTACTACGACAGCGTACTACGGCTGTGCAGAGCCAGTGTACTATATGTGGGGAAAAACCCCACTTCCGGCATATAGAAAAGAGCAATTGTTGACTTTTTTATGCGGTCATTTATGTTGTCATTCCAGAGTAGCTTCCTATCTAAATAGAACGATAAATAGTATTTGGCATTGTCCCCAATATTTAGGCTCACTCCGTTGATTATAGGAGGGATGAGATTGGGAATTTTATATCTCCTGTTGAAGAGTACTAGTTCCGTTTTGTCTGGATTTACGCCAAGACCGCAAGATGTCGTCCGCTGAGCTAGTGTCCCTCCTCTTCCATCAACCGAAGCAGTTGGTTAACTTTTACGATCCAAAGTAGAGGAGAGAGAACACCTCCTTGCGGAGTACCTCTATTAACAAATCTGTGAGCGGTAACGCCTCCAAGCATCGAGTACACCGACCTGCTAGTTAGCAATTTGTCGATGAACCCTATCAGAGGCGTATCCGCTTCCACATTTGCAGGCAAGTGATGGCACTAGGATGGACGTTATTAAATGCACCCTCTATGTCGAGGAATGCAACTAGAGTACTCTCCCACTTCAAGAGATTTTTCAATCTTTGAGACCTAGGGAGTGTGGGTCGGTTTCCGTTGACCTTCCTTGCTGTACGCATGTTGTGTGTGTACTAAAAGAAGGGGTTTATTGTCTGCCTTAGGTAGGTGTCAATTAGTCTCTTTATGGTTTTGAGAAGGAAGGAGTCATTCGGTTTTACATGTGATGGTTTGCCAGCCTTCGGTATAAAGACTACTCTAGTTTCCCTCCATCTAATGGGGATATAGTTGAATTTAAGGCAGCTTTACATAGTGTATAGCCAGTTTTGTATGCTCAATTGTGTGTTATAATTGTGCAGGAAATATTTTATCAGGCCCTGGTGACTTAAAAGGTTCGAAAGAGCTATTGTTAAGTCTATAATTGAAATTTGAGTAGAATCGGAAGACTGTATCAAATTGACCCCATCGGTGGTGCCACAGAAATCTCTAGAGATTTTGTCGACGGTTGGTTTGGAAGCCTCTCGAAAAATTTCTCGATGCCACATAACTTGGAGAGATTTCATTTTCTTATTAATAAATCTGGTTAGAACACCAGATGTTCCAGTTGAAGTTGCATCTCTAAAAACAGGGCTGAATCTCTCGCCAAAAAATTACCCTATTTTTATTCATGGGTTTATATGATGTTTAACTGGAATTTTTGATTGTATTATAATGCATTTTGAAATTATAGTTCAAATTGAAGTCATATTCTTCTAAAATAAAATGCTAAATTTTAAAATTTTGTGGCGCCAAACCTGAAGTATAACTTGCAGCCCTTAATCCGCTGGCTGTCGAGTACATGGCGCTACCATAGACAGAGGGAGCCACTGAGAAAGAAGCTCTGCTAAAACTCCTAACAAAACACGGGAGGTTTGAAACAAACCAATAGAAATTTCTGTGGCACCTAAAAATTGGAATTCGATTGGAATTTGGTTGGAAGAGGTTTCTGTGGCACCCCCGCATATGTCTGATCGGTTAAGAAATTTTAATTTTTTATAAATTATTTTTTTTCTATTCTTGTAAAAATAGTTATATTGGATTATATATTCAATTTGGCAGACGACTGAACAACAATGTGTTGTAGCATATCAGTCAAACGAATTACATTTTACAATTTGGCACCTAAAAAATTAAAGTTACAATGGAGATGGATAATCAGAATCAGTATTATAGTAATTCTAGAAAAATCCATCAGCCAAGGTGAAGTCAAGAAGTAAATCTATTACCTCTGTATCTAACTCAATATGTTTTTTTGAAAAAGCTAATGCTGTTTTCGAAAGAATTGATATTGCGTTGATATTGAATTGGCGATAAGTAGAATGCTTAACTTCAACTACCCGTGAAACGGTGTGCTCCACAAGGCAAGCTAGAGAATCGTCATCTTCAAAGAAGCCAGAACCGCCCGCAGGGCTTTCTGTGAATTAAAAAAAAAAAAACATCTAAAATAGCCGCGCAATTTGTACAACCCTTCTAACTAGCAAGTGCTATATAAATATTTCAAAATATGACTAAGGGCCGATTTCACATCTTCTACATAGAGCTATTTGTCACATAAACTAACAAATAACAGAGCAAAATGTAAGCTTATCTTACACAAAGTAGCTATCTGTATGAATAGCAATCGGCCCTAAATCTCACAAACTGAGTTTCCCATGGTACGGGAATATATTTACAAATCCCTCTCGAACATTAGATTAAGCCATAAATCTAGAATAAACCAAGGACGAATAACTTACTCTTCATAGTTATCAAAGCTTATTTGCTGTGGGCTTACCTGTAAAAAAGAAAAAGAAGAAATATTAAATACACAGTTCTAAGACATTTTGATGATGACATAAAATGAGCAAACCTTATAAATATAGAAACTAAAAACCAACTCACACAAGCTTTTGCCGTAATCTCTAAAGACTTTAATATGACATTGCTATATCGACAATTCTTCTTTCCCCCGGTTCCATCTAATGTCAACTTCTTGTTGCTTTTTTCTTTTATCCCAACACCCAATCATTTGCGTTTGCTTTGCACTTCAGAAGCTGCCATCCGCTTCTTTAGACATATTTCTTACGCATTTGGGCGCGTTTAATGTGTGTCAAGTGCGACGTTAATGTTGGTCGTCAAGGATTAAGTGGCCATTACTGGGACGGCTTATGGTGGTTTGTTTTATCTGCTTAACGAACAAATTGATGTATGAATCATTCGATTTGATCAGTGAGGCATAAACGTGCCACCGCACGGCACATGCACTGCTCTGCTCTACTCCACTCTGGGCCGTGCTCATTTATTATCTATTACACAATTTGGTGTTGGTTGCAAATTGGTTCGCATTTCGCAATTACACCTGGCGCAGCTGACGGTGAGTCAGCCAGGCGCGCAGGCTCATAAAACCGCAACCGCTCTCACCCACCAATCCCAAACTCTGGAAATGGGTAACGCACGCAAATGTGCAAAGTTTGTTGGTGCTGCCTAGCGAAGCGCTCAATTGCGGAAGTTGCAACGACAGCTGCTGCTGCTGCTGTTGCTACTGCTCTCCCAACTATTTCTCAACTCCACTCCATGACCGACCCTTTCCCAGGCCTCGCAATGGGCGCTGACAGCTGTCCGGTGCCTGTTGTCTGGGCTTGGCCATAACCAAAAACCAAAACAAATGAAGCAGCACAACTAACCCATAAAATATAACGAATACATTTCTATCGATTCGATCTTTTTGATCATTTTATGCCAATTTTCCCAATCGAAAAAGGGTAGCAGTTTTGGTCTTTGTCTCGTTAACTGCCAGCGCTCACGTTTTGGGGGCAACAAAAAATGGAAAATTATCTGTGCACCAGCATCAAAAGTGCCGAGAGGCTAATCAGTGACAGGCATTTGCAGAGCTTCCAAAATACTCGTACAATTGAATTCATTTTGCAATGCAATCTTTCACAGTTTTGTGTGCAGTTTTTGCTAAGACTTTATCTTTTCTGGTATTTTTTTTTTTACCAACTGTCAGCTACTGTAGATTGTTGTGGCTTTGCTGTCAAGTGCAATTATGGGCCGCCATTCACTATGACCTTTGACATTGCCGCTGAAGCAGAGATACAAAGAGGAGACTGCACTTGAAGTTTTGCAGTTTATATTGCTTGGATACAATGGGGAATCAGCGGAGCAGCAGCCAAGCGTATGCAGGGCCTTCCACTTGAAGAAATTATAAATTTATTTTTAATTAAAAGAAAAGAATGCTTCAAGTTTATATTTATTAAGCCCTAATGAAAGTTAAGGAGTAGATTGTCAAATAGTATGAAAAAATAATGAGGGGAAAACCTGTTAAAGAGGGAGTCGGGTTAAGAGAACAGCTTAAACTAGGGATTAAAGGCAAAGGGAATATAGGTTAGGATCGCAATCGCGTGACCAACTTTAATGGAAGTATAACCTAGCCGGGAAAAAAGAAAACACTATTTTGTAGCCGAAGTGCAATGTAAACTTTGTTGAGCTGTTCTGTATTTACAAAGTGTTCCTTAAAAAAGGGTAATGTTTGTAAACTTTGAAATAAGAAAAGTCTTAAAAGTCTTTTAATTCTGTTATTAGACTTAAAATGGGTCGTGAACTGCATTATACAGCTCTGGAATTACAAATTATTGTCAAACTGAAAAATGAAGGAAAAACAATGGCTGAAATCGCTAAGTAAATGAAAAACTAGAAAAAAGTTGCGTTTCTCAAATTATCAAAATAAAGCAGGCCAATCTAAAAATTACGAACTTTTATTTCAACCATAAAGAATAGTAAACGAGGCAGAAATTTAGCGAGCCACATCGAAATTTGAAGAACTAACAAAATTTTCGACGAACTGTTATTTCATAGACCATCAAAGAAAAAGTAAATTTCATCAGAATTTCACTTTAATATTGTGGCTTTGACAGTTTTTTGCGGTTTCAGAGGGAAGACGGAAAATTTTATTTACAAATCTGAAACAAACTCGATCTGGGTAGGGTATAGACCTATGTACATGCAAAAATTTGTGTCTCTATCTCTTATAGCCTCTGAGATCGACGCGTACTTACAGACAGACGGACATGGCTATATAGACTCGGCAGTTGACGCTGATCAAGAATATATACTTTATAGTGTCGGAAATGTTTCCTTCTCCCACAACTTCATGATCCCCTTCTACCCATTTTTAATGGGTACAGGGTACAAAAAGATTTGTGGGAGAAAGTTCAGTCCGATGTTTGTCAATCTGGGGGATTCCAAACCCCAATAATGCACTTCAATAGTACAAAACCTTGGTCGCAAACCATATTTAATAAAACTAATTTATATTTTTTAATTTTAACATTATCATGTTAATTAGCTTTAAGTTGTGTGTTTTATTAATTAGTTGGTTGAATTGTTGATTGATAAATTTTCAACACGTTCAAAGTGAACAACCCTTTTTAACAACATGCCTGTTGAATTGTGTTTCTTTTTTTATTTTGGTAATTTTTTACTGAAACTTATGCTTATAAAATGGCCAGTAAAGCCTTAGGAAGTCAATTTAAAAGCAAACTGGCTAATGTACCTGTCCCACGTGGCACAGAATACGTACATAGGAGTAACGCAGATAATTCTTTCGGGGATGGCACCAAAAAAGCAAGTAGCTAAGTTTTTGGTTAACGCATTTATGACATCAGATCATATTGCGATAATAAATTCGAAACCAGACTTGTTTTAAAATTCTAGAAAAAGTACATGTCCCAAACTGGGAATTGAACCAAGGTCTTTGCTGCCTTTCAATCGAATGCCTTTAGCCTCCACGCCATTGCCAACCAGATGAAGTATAGAACTAAATATAAAATCACACACCAATACATAGTGCCCACACTATTTTATAGTGCTTTGGCAACACTAGAGGAGTTCTCATTTCAACCAGAGAAATAGTGCTCAAGTTAGTAAGGGAGGGCAGGGCTGCTTTAATTATGGAGTTTCTGGCTAGTGTGTTTTGTTTTTGTAAAACTGTCAACAAATTCTCAACTCAGCAATTCCGTAACATAACTGCGGGTCGTGAATACCTTAAATATTTTTTTCAGGCTTCAAAAACTTAATTTATTTTTCGATTTATACAATGTTATATATGTATTTATATTCATAAATATATACATATTCATTTTTCAAAGTGTTGTCAAGAAAACAAATGGTAGTCGACGAAAACAAATGGGAGTCGGATGTGGCAATGTCTAGGCTATACGGAGGGTGGGCTGAGACTTCCCATTTCAGAGTTTCAAGGCATGTTTTGCATGCGGCCGAGAGCGTTGTCATGTTGCAATATAAGCTTGTCGTACACTGAGAAAAAAATCTATCTAAAATCAAGATTATATTCTTGAATCAAAGAAGAATCGGTGTCAGAATTCGACCAAGACCAGATAATGTTAACCCAAGATTATATTCTCGAATTGTTAAACTTCGCTTATAATCGTGATTTTAAGAAGAAAGAATCTTAACATTTGTTATTTTGAAATACTAATACAAATGTCTTATAATCTCATACACAAGTAAAGATCATGGTGTAATAATATAAAATTATATGAAGCTTGCTTTTTTTGTAAATTTTTATATTTTTGTTGTATTTTTCTAAGTTCTTAACATTTGAGTTTTTTTTCTGAAAAACTTCACCCTATAAATGTTAATTATTAATCCGCAGATACTGGGACTTCAAAACTCGAGTTTCTTTTTACATCAGGCCTCCGATTCTACCTTACAGCCTCTTTTTCATTTGGCTCAATGCCGCTGTTGTTCCTTTGTCTTTAGTCGTAGCCACAAAGTCTAGTTTTTTTTAATACAATTGCCTAAAGACTCTAATGGTTTTTCTCCGTCTTTGGAAAGTATAATTTAACGTGGCCTCAAACGATTTGCGGCCAAATAAAAAAAATTAACTCTTCAAACGAAATAAAATGCAACACTTCAGTGAGAAAATTGTCAGCTGTCCATTTAGCTCTCTACCCTCTTACCCGTCATTTCCTAGGCGCTTTATCTTTGGGCACTATAAGATCTATTGGGCACTTGTTTACACCAGCTGAATACACTCTCTCTAATTCTTGCCCCTCAAAATTCACAACAACTGGCCCCCTGCCTACAACTAAACGTTCCCCTTACACCTACTTTACAATATCCACTTGATGCCATTTAAATCGTGTAATTGGATGCGCAAAAGTTTGCGGCCTCAGGGAAAGCAGTTTTTTTAATTTTTGATTTTAATTTATATTTTTTTTAACAAAATAAATCTATATATATATCATAAGGTTTTACTAAAGTTACTAAGTTTTACTTTAAGTAATACAGCATTACCAATTGGTCCCTTCAAATACAGAGCATGACCTTACCACAGTGAATACAAATATTGATTTTTTTCGAGGCCTGGCTCAGCTGCATTTTTCTTTAAGTGAAATCAGAAAACAAATATTTCTCGCAAATTGTGTTTTGTTGTCACAAAAGTTTACATATTGGAAGCACCCAAAAACTATGTTGTTTACACTTCAGCGGAACTGGAAAAGAAAGCCTAATGATAGGGCCTCCAAAACTAAGTAACACCATCTATAAAATCCTTTAGAACTAAATTTTTTGTATAGGCAATAATATCATTATTATGAAAGATAGTACGCAAAAATACTTAAAATAAAACATGCAATTTAATACAGTTTTTGTTTCTGCTACGAAAATTTAAAAATAATGAAAAAAAGCTCGCTACGACAGGGTGGTCCATTTAAACATTGGAATTTAATTTTGCTAATAAAAAACGGCTCGATATTTTTCAAAGATTGAACATTAATTGGAAAGGTTGGTTCATGTCATTTATTTATGAAAAACAATTTTGGTCAAATGAGCACCACGGCTGACTTGGTAATGTTTTCGGTCGAGCGCACCGGACGAATACGTACACGGGTTGGTTTATCAACCAACATTCCAGTTTCACGAACTCGCTTATTAATTTTTTTTTTTGTTTAATATTTTTTCAAATTTCAAATAGCGGGCCACCCATTTCGTAAATGTCAAAGTTTTTACTAAATATTAGACGCTGTTTTCCGAATGACATTTGACGTTTTTAAAGTCAAATTATGAATAGTTCAAATTCCAAACCGTTCAAGTCACACAACAAAAACAGAAGAAACAACCCCCATCAGCAAGACTTGAGTCGAGTAGCGATACACACACTGCATATCTATTGTTCTTGCAGTCGTCTGCTTGAGCGACAATGGATTCTTGCTCGCACGTGACGCTAGTTGAAAGCAAATTTGTGCTCACCGCTTTCTTAGAAAAAGCTTTAAAAGTTATTTTACGAGTAGATCAAGTCGAACCGTTTTATTTCTTGGTTTATGCGCACGAGTTAGCGTTTCGTTTCGGTTCGGTCTGAAAATTACAATAAGTGAAATTCTATTTTCAGAGCCAGCATCACAAAGATCGGACAATAGCCATGTAAAATATAGTTTGCAAATATAATAGCTGAGTTCAGTTAAGCATAGTTAAGTTTAGAGTGATACCCATAACATAATAATGGTCCATTGTCTTAATAAAGAATATTGCCTGCTCCAACAAACTAACTTTCGATGGAAACAACACTCATTTCCTTCCACACACAAACACACAGGAAGAATCCCAACAGTCATAATCGCAACGACAATAAAAGCCGCATTGCTCTATCCTGCTACCATAGACTTTGGAACGATATACAGCCATAAAAACATTTAGCCGATAATTTGCAATGAATATGAAAATGGTGGCCCATAACCCAACAACATCCAACAAGGATTACGTGTATTTGGCAGAGCAATTTGACCAACGGGCACAAAAAACAAAAACAAACAAGCATTATTGGTTTTATTACACTTTTAAGTAACTGGAAATATTTAAAAAAAAATTATTGTTGCGGTGAAAGCAGCAAATCGATGTCGAGAGCAGGATGAATATATCGTTAAATATTTATAGTTGTATTTATAAAGTGGAATATCGTATGCGGCGGCTTGTTTGTTTGCATAATGCCAATGTGCCTGCAAAATGCATTTGGCAACCGCAGCAGCAGGAAGATACCGCTAGCCAAACTGTTTGCCATGCCGTGTCATGGTCCAGGCGCTGATGGAGAGGCGATAGACGCAAAGTGCTGGGCATAAAATCCCATCCAAGCGGCGGTGAGGCGTGTTAATTATGCCATGTAAACCAGGCGAGTCTAAACACATAGCGCATCCAAATGGCTCAATGCCAAAATGATGGCCAAAAATCTATGAAAATTGTGCAAATGTTTATCAAGAAATTAACGAGCAAATTGAACTTTAAGCAAAAGGTTAAGCAAACACACGCATGGGGCCAAGCGGAAGAGAATTCAACGTCTGCCTGTGTGTGTGTGTGTGTGTGTGGAAAACTCTCAAAGACATAAAATTCAAAAGCAGCCCATGACAATGACACACAAGAGCTGCGGCAAAAGGACTCTTGAGTTTTTATTTGCATTTTATGGCTCATTTTTCACGCCTTCTTTCAGCCCGCAGCAGAAGGGCCTGCTCCCGTCAGTTGAGGACTGATAAAAGACAGACCCACGCCAAATTGCAGGCCGCATAATCCTTTTTGGGGTTGTCCTTTTGTCGTTGAGCCAATAATTTATATAGCAAAATGCTTTTGAAACTCTCTGAAACTCTGTGCAAAAATGTCAGATAATTGAAATTGATATATGAAGCGGCCAGACATGCTGTGGGTGTCCTTTTTGGGCGTCTTTCGCTGTTTTCCTTAAAACAAAACAAGGTCTGCCCTGCCGCCTGAGATAAACAAAAACAGAGGGGGCCAATCGCCGACTGAAAATTCATAATTTTCCCATATACAAAATCGAAAATGGGTAAACACAACACAAAAGTCTGAAAAATCGCACAGCACGTGGAGGCATGTGTGCCCAAGTGATGTGTCTGCTGTTTTGTTTTTTTTTATTATGTTTTTTAATATTTTTCGTTCCATATTTTTGATGGTATTTATATTTTCTTTACTTTTGTGCATGAAGAAAAATTTGGAACACATGCGTTTCACCTTAGCCTTAATTCATATTTTTTGCTATATGTAAATAATAATTAATTTTAGACCTCGAAAATAAACAATTTTTCATAAATACTAGGAACATACAGTTTTTTATTGATTAAGGAAATGGGCTAGACTTGCGGGTGGCAAATTATTCAATTTAATTTAATGCAATATTTACTACGTAAATTTAATTGTGTACAATATTTGTGGAATTTTGTTGGAAAGTAAATATGTAAAAAACACAATAAAATTTTTTTTAAATATTAAAATGAGAACGCAATGCAACAGCCTTGTCCGCCCCAGGCTTAAAATGTAATTTAAGTGACACAGTTTGGAACTCAAAAAGTTGATAGCGTCGGTTGGTAGTTTTGGTTAAAATTCGACATTTTAACGGCCCGTAACTATATTAAGGACCAAACGAATGAAGTTGTTAAGCTCCAACCGTTCGTTTACTTAAGTCTAAGCTACGTTTTCGTCCTTTATTGCTTAGTCAAATTCGTTACAGTTTTCAAGGCAAAGTTGAAAAAACAGTACAAAATGAGGGGAAATAGTATGATTTCACAACATTTTTGTAATTTTGAGTATTAAGATGTGATCTTGTCTGTCTTGCAGCTTAGAAATGTTTTGTTAGCCAATCCACGTGCAGCAACATCATCAAAGATATATAAATTTAAATTCTGACACGCCCCCTCAAGCCACCGCAATTTGAAAAAAAAACAAGGCACCAAACTTTTGAAAAGTAAATCGAACGCAATCCTGCTTCGGTTTTGTTTTTGTGTTCTCAATTTCGAACGAAATAGCTCTCTTTTTACTTTTTGCAATCCACTGGACCAAGCGAAAATGGCACTAGATACACAAGAGAGAAACCAAAATTCCAAGCGAAACGATCGAAAATGAAACAGTTCGGAAATGGGAGAGGCAGACTTTTAGGTTTCATTATTCGTTTTCGTTTGCACAGCCATAATCGGGACACATTAAACAAAAAAATTTTTATAAATCAATTAAAGACTAAAATGCCAATTAAATTTCACTAACAGTTTCTTAATTGATCACAGAATTAAAAAAAATTTACTTTATGTACATCTAGCTACTGTAAGAGCGCGTAATTTGGCAATTACTTTTCATTCCACCGCCTAACAAGCATTACTTTCCAAAACGAAAAAACATGAAAACATGAATCAATTCCACTTTCGAAATGTAGGCTTGGAAGTGGAATTGAGAACATGCCTGCATATCTTCCACAGTTTTGAAGATAGAGCGTTTGTACCTTTCAGAGATAGTTAGAAATTAACAATACATATCGATTTGCTGTAGAGATGATAAAGATCGCCCCCCGCTGTGGTTGGCAGGTTTTACGATTTAGCATAAGGAGAGTTTTTATTAAAACACAAATTTTAATATTAAAACAAATAAAATATTTAATTAATTTGATGCAACCTATCCAGAAAAATAGTGTTGTTCACATTTCCAAAACAAATTTTGCATATCGAAATTGTTTGGTTGGTGAATTTAGCTAAATCTCCCGACAAAACACTAGAGATTTGAAACCAACCAAAAGAGATTTCTGTGACACCGAGAATTGGTTTTGGGTTGAAATTTGGTTGGAAGAGATTTCTGTGACACCGCTGATTGTAAAATACTTAACAATGTCGCATTTGTTGTATTAGCTGTTCCTGCAACACAAGTATTAGTCTAGCGCACTTTTTCTACTCATATATTAGTTTTATACAGCAATGGAGTCAATAATGAAAGAATGAAATAATGAGCGAATTTGGCAACTAATACAGAAAGGCCGAAACGGGCACACAAATACACAACGTCTTCTGTTAATTTGTTTTGCACTTGTGACGCCTTTGGAAATCACAAACAGTCAAAGCAATGCTGACAACTAGGCAAAGCCTGCTGATGATAAAACCGCGAGGTTCTTAAAACAGCTGTACAGTCGACCATCCTCCTTTGTGGTGTGTGTGTGTGTCTTGTTTTAAAAGTTATGAACAAACATAAATTTAGAATAAATAGACTGAACGGTTGCGCAGTCGACTCCGTTTCTGTTAGAAATTAGTCAGCTGTTTGCTTTCACTTACGCTCTCAGAGTGCATTTGGGAATATGTCCGGCTCGCTCTAACCACTGTGATTTCCTGTGCGGAATCTTCCTATGAAAGAATCTCAATGTGGACTATCGCTTAACACTGCTATAATACTCATTGCTTCATGACTTATTGACCTGGAGCCTGCTAAAACGCTCGATGATCCAAGCTCGAATATTGTATTATCAAGTCTTACTCTTGTTTGTTTCAATTTACGTACACGTTTTCTAAACCAAATTCTTCCTGAACTCCGGTTCGAACCCGAACCTAGGTTCAGAGGCCTTCTGAATCCGCCCCGTGAGACCGAATCCAAAACGTTTCGCGGGTTCGAACCCCGGAGTGAACCCCTATCGATTTTTATGAGGTTTGCACCCCTGGTTCTAACGCCAGTGACACAATCAGTTGTACCCATTACTGACATTTGGCTATGTTACGTGTACATGTTATAGACAGTAAATCTAGCCTTATTAGGCTGCACATGGCCCGGTGAACGGCGAAGATTTTAGCAGTGACTTTAAGTGACTTAAGAAAATACACCGTACGAATGGAAATATTCAAAACATTGATTTTTCTGAGTGCACGTAATCCTCCTGCGGATATTATTCGCATTATCAATAATACTCATAATCCTTAAGCTGATTGTTGTTTCAACATGATCTCACAGAAATCTCTTAAGATTTTTCATTTGCTTTTTCGAAAGTCTAACTAAGACTATAGGGTTGAGTTTTTTTTTTGCAAATAATTTATACAAAATGTTAACCATAAATTCTTTTAAGGTTCAACTAGATAGACAATTTTAGAAATTTGTGGATTTATAATAAATTAATTTACATTTAAGTTTCAGCTTTAAAATTTTCTCAAAATCAACAAAATAATTTCGTGAGCATCAATTAGTTACCCTTGGCAATCCTAACTACATTGTTTTTTTATACCAACTGAATTGGGTTTCGAAGCATTTGGTTGGTTTTACGAATATTTATAGAAATTCAAATTTATTTTAACCAAATACCAATCAAAAACAAAAACAAAATTTTTTACTGCTGAAATTTCAAAACAGATATCTGTGGCTCATGCGAATTCGAACTTGATTGAATTTGTGGTTGGAAGAGGTTTTATTTACCCAAAAAATTCCCTAAAATTATTTCTTGCAACACAAATTTTTAGTCAGTTATTGAGATCAACTTTAGAAGACCATCAAAAATTTTAAATTTTAAAATGCATAAAAAATTGGAGAACAGTTGTATAAAATGTGTAACAATCAGTGGCGTAGATGGGGGGAAGGGAGATTTAGTGAAAAAGTGATTAAGTCGCTTTTTTAAAAGTTGGCATTTCTGCCTTTGAAGCAAACGAAGAACACCGCAAACAAAGTGCCCATGGTCATAAAAATAATGTTGTGAAAGGATAAAGTCGTTGGCATATATATATTTTTGAAGAAAGTCTTGCATGTTTTAATCTATAAAGAAAGTAATTTAATATTTTTCAAATATTTTGTATTGAATTGATTGAAGTTCAAGTTTCCGACTGTCTTTAGCTCTTGTGAATTGATGCAAAGTTTCTCGATTTTGAAGTACTTGAAACTTGGATCAACTTGAATCGATGGCATTTAATCTCTATAAAGAATGCTAAATGATTTTTAAGTTAAATCGAAACCTGTAAGATGTTGTCTTTTCAAATATGCATTTCCCCCCCTCATGCAGTCCGCCATAAACGTTTGCCAAATTAACAATTATAAACAATTTACAAATGCAATTAAATATTTTTGCCATATTTGTTGTGGTAGAGTCGATGCTTGCAGCTGTGGCAGTTGACGGAAGCAACGAATAAAAATGTTGAAGTTTTCAATGTGAGCATTGAGCGAGCAAGTTAGTCAACTGTCACAATGCACATCGTGTTGCTGCTTTACACACACATATACCGGGTGAGAGGGGGAGAGGAAATGGTAAACAAAATTTCCATTTTGTGTGTGTATGCGTGTTTCATGTTCAATTATTTACCATTTGTTTAGTTTTTGTTTTTTGTTTTGGTTTCTTGCTGTTTATTATTTTTGTTCAATGTGTGGAAATTGTTTGCGTGCCACGAGATGCTCTTTTCATTCTGATCACAGTTAAATACGAGGGATGCCTTGATTTTTATCCAAATAAGACTCTATTTAGACATTCTTTTTTATAGTAGGGATCAACAAACTAGTCATTAATTCAATGATTTGAGTACTCTACGACCGTGTTGTATGAGAGCTCATAAACTTCAAGTAGTCAGGTGTATAAATTTAATAGCCCTCGCTTGTAAAAGTTTATTTGCTTATATATAAATTCTCTGCTCAACTTTATGTTTGTGGCCAAGTGCATTGAGCTTTAACTTTGAATCTTTTGTATGCAGATTAGTTCGCTGCATTCTCACCTATCGCAAAAGCCTCAAGTGATGTCTGTAATTTCTTTTGCCATGTCAATTAAATTCAGTCAATTTTCAGCAAACGTCAAACAATTTGCAATTGACAATGCTGGCAAAAGTTTTGTGGGCAGACTTGGAGCTTAGGAGAGTTTCTCCTCTACGCGTGCCTGCAGCCTCCAGCTGGCAGCTCCACCTTCACTGTTATTTGCATTTTTTGCATAAACAAAAAACAAAGTTTTGCACTTTTGTTATGCTTTTACAGTTTTGCAGTTTTCGCTTTGTTTATGTTTTTGGCTTCCACGTTTGTTTGTAGCTGGTTTCAGTTTTCGCCCAAAACGTTGGATACCGTTACCGTTACTACATGCATGGCTTGGCCTGGGCTGGCTAACCCAAATAACCCGATAAACAGGCAACTGCAGTTGGTTGTTTCTTTTTGCCTTGTCAGCTTCCCATCCCGGCTGCGGCTGCCTGCTGAATCATTTGACAAACGAGGCTCAAAGTTATCAGAGTTATGACTCACTTGGCAACGACTTCGATTTGGGGCGTAATTTATGACAGGTCCTGGAAATGGACGACACACTTGTCAAGGCCTTAATGAAGCTGCCCATTTCTCTGCTGTGGCGGCTGCTGCTGCTTAGAATTAATTGAATTTCACGCTTTGATTTCGCGCCACACGGCAGGCCGCATAAATCTTTCAAAAGGTGTATAAATTATTTGCTCACGCACGGCTTGGGCTTCTTTTTCGCACTCGTTTCCCGCCTGGCAACCCGTCGTATGCTTAACTTTTGTTTTTTCCGTGATTTCCTTTGCTTCTACACAGAGTTGGCTCTATCAAATATTTATTTATTTGCGTACAAATACATACAAACAACTTACGACTTACCAAACAAAACAAAAGTTCATCCTTTTTTGCTCATCAATTATTTGAATGGTTTCACTCTTGATTTTTTCACTCAATTCTCATGTGGCAGATTGTTTAAAATTGTATTGCCTTAACCTTTAACTAACCAAACAATTTGTTTTATTTTAGTTTAATTTATGACGATTTTCATTCCCTTTGTTTAAATATTAAACAAAAGGGTAGATCAATTGGTTGACGGAAAAATTAAATTGTTTTTTTTTTTCTAAAGAGAGTCTGACCAGATTTTGAAGCCAGCTAAACAAAGATTTATTTACCCAGATTTGGAATTTGTAATCTATGGTTTTTATTTCAATAAAGGAAGACTGCCTTTACACTGAGACATGAAAGTCGAGTAGTTTTAAATTTGCATAGCTTGTCAAATTTATAGAATTTCATGGGGGGAGGGCTACTAGAATATCATGTCTCAAGTGTCGAACCAAACAATTATAGACATTATAGATGACGAATGTGAAACAAAAAAAGCTGACATTGGATTCCAATTTTTGCTTCTCGCTGCCTTTACGAGTAAACATATATTGAAATTTGACTATAAGTTTGATAAATTAGCTATACGGCTGATAGCAAAGATTTTTAGATATTATAGATGACGCATGTGACGCAAAAAACGATTGTTCTTAAGAGCTGACATTGGATCCCAGAATGTAGTGTCTTTGGTCAAACAGTATGAAAGCAGCCTAATTTTATAATGTGTTCCTAAGTCAATTGGAATTTTTTCTTATTTGAAGTACTTGCAGTTCTTTAAAAATGTGTCTGAATTTAATAAAATTATTTTCTGATTTTTCAATATGTAAGAAACCCGTCTGAAATGTGTAAATAGCATAATATAGAATTATTCGATATTAAGTAAAGGGTAATTTTTTAGGCGTTTGTTTTTGAAAATTTAAAAAAAACTAACAGAATATTTGCAATAGTGAATGAAATATTTAATTGGAGCGATACTTCAATGCCTGCCATTTACTTTTCAAACATTATTCTATGTGAATGTTGCCCGCGGATAAGTGAGATCAATTGCTCACCAAACTCGCCTCGTGACGTGCGCATTTTTCAGGCTGCATTGGCAGCCCTTGGACTGCCTTTGTCTATTCTTTAGATCAAATTGCTGAATTCTGTTTGTTGACGCAAAAAGACAAAAATGAGCTTTGTCGCTGAAGACGATAAGCAAATTGATCTTCATTCAACTTTTCTAAGGCTGAATTTTGATAATAAATTTCAACAATTTGCAAGCGCTGTTCGTTTGTTAGTCTATTCATGTTGAGATGGCCTTTTATAATTAAAATTTCGCATTGTTCTTGAACTTGTTCAATACTTTTTTGAACCAAGCTCACCTTTTGGTAGGCTTTCATTACAAAAATGTCCCTAAAGCAGTTTAAAGCAAAAGACTTTTTAAAACGAAGCTGTTTTACGGACGTTTGACTGCGGGACCAAAACTAGAAAAATTTTTGTCTTTGCTAAAGATTCTGTAGAGAATGCCTTGTCTTTGCATTTTGTATTTGCAAAGTCAACCGCTTTTGCCATTTGCCGTAGCAGCTAGTGGTGGTGTGGAGACTGTGGAGTGAGATGGTGAGAGGGCGAGAAGAACGATTGTAAAAAAAACTTAAAATTGGCTATACCAGCCCCAAGGGGTCCAAGCCAAGCTTCTCTCAATCTTTTGGCGTGTGTGCTTTACAATTTTTCGCACAAGAGAAATGGACCTACAGTTTAACGCCTGATCCGAAGGCCAAAGTTTCGAAAAAGCTTTTTCATGGCTCGTTACTTTACAGCTCACACCCATAGCTGGTGAAGGTGACTTGATGTGTAAAAGCTATTTTCTAAAGAAAAAAAAATATTTTTGTTAGATGTTCCAAAGCGGGATGGAACCCACGACCTCCCGCACAGCAGGCCAGTACACTAACCGCTGGGCCCACACGGCCACAAGAGCGATTAACAGCAGGGATGCGCACCACTCTGAAATATGGACTGGTTCGGTTCGGTGGTTAATGGTAAATAACAATTTTCTACTTCGACCTGTGGAAAACACCCTATTATATAATCAACATTTCATTTTTAATAAACTCAAAAGTTGACATTTCCATTTGATTAGTTTTATTATACTTGTTTATGTGGTTTTCAAAACAACAGGGAATAATATAGATTTTAAATGACTTAAATTAACTTTAATATGATGGAATTTTAGTTAAGACTTAATAATAATATATCTATTAACTCCCAAACTCCAATGTGGAAAATGTTCATTCTACTGATACTTGTATGGGTGAAACTGCTAAAACTCTTCGAGCTATGCTTAAGTTGACTTTACTGACAAATATTCCAATATTCAATAATGGTTAGGTAAACGCTAACAATCTGAATTTTACTCTTATGATTGAATATCCGTTATGTTTTCTTTATTGTTTCGATTTTTGGTATAACATTAAATGAGATTTAGCTACCTTTTTTCCTTCTTCTGATAACAGGTTTGATTCCTGGAATATAAATAATTGAATTCAAAAATAGGCAGAGCTCTTTTTGAGTTGACAATTACTGAGCAATGTCGTTCTCACTTTTTTCAACATTAATTTTGCCAATCTTAAGTAAAGATAAAAAGTAAACGTTCGAGTATTAAGTAAGTTGATCCCCAAAGGATAATAGAATCAAGACGGCTTATTACAATTACAATTTGGGTCATTAGCAAATTTAATAGGGTTGATGTTCTTAGCTTTTTTACAACAGCTCTACTTTTCCAAGTATTTTCGTAATATTTTAAAGCTAATTGCTGATTTTGCTCACTATTCGCCAGTAACTCAATACCTAGCTGATGTGAACCGAGCCGAACCATTTTATTTTTCGGTTTTTGGTTCGGTTCAGCATTTTTGAAAACACACCGGTTCGGTTCACGAGCGAAAAAAAAGCGGTTCGGTTCGGTTCAGAACCGGTTTGCATCCCTGATTAACAGTGAATTGACATTGACTGAACAACTACGAAACAGTGACTTAACAGTGACTTAAAAGCAGGGTTCGTAAAATGCTCAAAAAGATATTTTTCTGCCATGATAATAAACATCAATGAAAAAAATTTATTTTCACTCGTGTTACTAACAATTTTTTACAGAAGAAAAAATAATTTTTTTTTTTTTTTAATACGACAATTTCTTTTCACGCGTGTTACTAACACGAGTGAAAAATTTTTTGCTAACATCTGTAAAAAAAAAAATCCAGAAAATTTTTCTCACAATATTTTTCACACGCGTGTGAATAATTTTCAGAAGTTTTTTTCATTGCATTTTGTATTGGTGTGTATGTGAGACCGCGCGAGCTAGCCTGAGCTTAGGGCGAGTACAAACGGGGTGGGTAAGCACACACTCTTTTGTGAGATCGAACCGATTTGTGTAATGACCTGCCTACAGCTGCCCTATGCAACAGACACTGCAAATATCCACATTGGTCCCAAACATTCGACTATTAAATATTTTAATTTTTTAAGTTTTATGCAAAATGAACTGTATTAATTACGAATAAAATAAAGTTTAAAATGGTTAGCTCTTTCCTTTTTGACTCGCAGCCCATTGAAGATAGCCAGGTAGGTGCGAAAAAGGAAACGCCAATTTTTTATGACCCTCATAAATAGGTTGATATTCCTCTTCTGCGACACCATTGCTGACAGAGTTAAAGGTCGAATGTTTTGCTTCAAATTTGAAAATTTTTGGTACAACAAGAACAAGAGGTGGCGGTTGGAGGAGGAGATAATAAACGGGTAGATCTCTAGTTTGTTTTGTTTTGAATAAGTTTGTGTGTCTACCCACCCCCGTTTAAACTCTGGCTGAGCCGACAGTCTCACATATACACCAATACAAATCTGCTCCAGAGTCCGCGTCTCACATACACACTCAATACAAATGCAATGAAAACGAGAAGGCCAAGCTAACTTCGTCTTTGCCGAAGTTTTTATACCCTTGCAAATGTTTTAATACATCAGAGTTTAAGAACGCCAGCATAAAAACAAACAATTTTTCTAAATAAAACCCACTTTTCGACCGCTAGTTCCTATGACAGCTATAAGATATAGTCATCCGATTTTGACCAATACTTCCAAATCTGTATAAAAGCGTTTAATATTAATAATCGGTGATGTGAGACACGTTAACATTAAAAACAAAAAAGTTTTTCTCATTAAAACCCACTTTTCGACCGATAGTTCCTATGACAGCTATAAGATATAGTCATCCGATTTTGACCAATACTTCCAAATCTGTATAAAAGCGTTTAATATTAATAATCGGTGATGTGAGACACGTTAACATTAAAAACAAAAAAGTTTTTCTCATTAAAACCCACTTTTCGACCGATAGTTCCTATGACAGCTATAAGATATAGTCATCCGATTTTGACCAATACTTCCAAATCTGTATAAAAGCGTTTAATATTAATAATCGGTGATGTGAGACACGTTAACATTAAAAACAAAAAGTTTTTCTCATTAAAACCCACTTTTCGACCGATAGTTCCTATGACAGCTATAAGATATAGTCATCCGATTTTGACAAAAACTTCCTAATCTATGTGAAAGCGTAAAGTATTAATAATTGCTGAAGTGGGAGCCGTTAACATTAAAAACAAAAAAGTTTTTCTCACAAAGACCCACTTTTCAACCGATAGTTCCTATGGCAGCTATAAGATATAGTCATCCGATCCGGTCGGTTCCGACATATTAGCAGTGTGCAGTAAAAAGAAGACTCTGTGCAAAATTTCAGCTCGATAGCTTTAAAACTGAGAGACTAGTTCGCGTAGAAACAGACAGACGGACAGACGGACAGACAGACGGACGGACAAAGCTCAATCGACTCAGCTCGTCGTCCTGATCAAGAATATATATAGTTTATAGGGTCGGAAATGAATATTTCTATGCGTTGCAAACTTCTGGGCAAAATTATAATACCCTTTGCAAGGGTATAAAATTTCTGAAAATTTTTCAGACGCGTGTGAAAAATATTGTGAGAAAAATTTTTTGGATTTTTTTTTACCGATGTTAGCAAAAATTATTTTCACTCGTGTTAGAAACACGCGTGAAAAAAATCGTCGTGTTAATAACATGAAAAAAATTATTATTTTCTTCTGTAAAAAATTGTTAGTAACACGTGCGAAAAAAATTTTTTACAGACTGAATTTTTTCTTTGTGTTAATATTGCGCGTGAAAAAAACAAATGTGTGTTATTTTACGAACCCTGCTTAAAAGTTACTTAACAGTGGCTTGACCATTTAGGGCTGTAATAAAGACTTAGGGCCGTTTTCTCATAATCTGTTTTTTCAAATCTAGGTGGATTTGCTGTACATATTTGCTTTGCTCATGTTCATGGTTAGCCATCTAGATGGTTTTCGTTGCCATCTACTTCATCCTCATGTATTTCAAAACCATGTACATGCTTAACCAAATTATGTATTTTTATGTGTGCACGCATATGGTCACACTGAAAATATTTAAAATCAAAAAACAACTGCTGCTAAAAACAGTTTAGTCTTTATTGATAAAAAGTAAACCCAAAATGAAAAATATGTGCAAATTTTATATGCAAAATGCAAATTTATATGCAAAATTTTGATTAAAATAGAGATGATTGAATATTTTACAGGATTTAAAACAAAAGCTATAGTTTCATACGCAAATAATTTGATCAAATATGCCCGGAAAGTTCCACAATTTGGCCTTTATGGCCAAATTTCCATCAAAATTTGTCCAAATTATTTGCCTAGGTGAACTTAGCTTTTTTATTGCTTAATCTCCCATCATAGTAACAAGTCGTTCAAAAAAGTCCTTCTCCTCCTCTGTAAAATGCATCCTTTACTTTTTAAAATTGCCGCAAAACAAAAATTCGCAAGATGGCAAGGCGCTGCCAACTCAATTTTAGTGCCTTTCCAGCCCTCCCGGTGTGACCGTGGCGCAAATGCCCAAATTCATAATCCATCTACATGAGACAACCGATTGCACAAAATTCACCTAGTTGCGAAATCTAGGTGGATTTCGGTTTAAGCAAAAACAGGAACATCAGATAACGGCCCTTAATAGTAACAAAACGTTGACTTAACAGTAAGTCAACAGTGAATCAATAGTAAGTTAACAGTTAAATTTACAATGAGAGATATCGTCGTATAAGACTTCACTCTTACCGGGCGTCCGATGACACCCATTCTTTTTTATGTAATATTTTATTTTCTTTTCTTGAATAATAATTTTTTTCAAATATAACTTAAAAACAATCGCTTAGTAAATTAATAAACTACTTCGAGTTCGGTCTGGTGAGGTACTTATAGGACAGCCCTCGCTATATAAGATTTTGAGCTAAATAATTGGAGCACCTTCTTATGGGACACTGGCAAGTAGTTCTGTTGAGGTCTGTTAAGCCTAGCTTTTATTTTGTGGCTACTGATGACAACTAACCATACAAAATTACACGTACAAGTGATAACAATTTCAAATTTTTGAACACTGAAATATTACGTCTTGGCTAATCCGAAACGACAACATGGCTCAACATTCAGTCGGATCTTGGACCACTTTAATCCTAGCTTCGACCACCCATGTAAAAATCACTGTAAATGTGCCCATTGGAAATTATTATAAGCAGAAACTTTTATGGTAATTGATGGCTAACTTTAAGTACACTTCACAAACCACCATAAAACGATGAAAATTATTGTAATTTTAGGATCTCTAAACCTGAAGTCAATTTTTATTTGGAATTTAACTTACCTTGGCCTGAAATGTGATGCCATGAAAGAAGGCCTGTTCGGCATGCAGCGGTACACGCAGATCCTGATCATCCTGTACCAAATCGTACGGTGTCGATGGCATTCTCAGATAGTTCAATAGCACCGATTCGGACCACTTGTAGTATCATGAGATGGTTTTCATTTTTCTGTTGCTACGTTTGTGCAGTTGTTGGCGCAGATGCCATAAAATGCCACTTGGCCGACGCTTGGGCTGGTGGTTATGATTGGGATGAGTCTGCTGGTGGTGGTGCTCTTGCTCTGGTTGTTGATGTTGTTGGCTCATGCAAATTGTTGTTGTAGAGCGTCGGCTAGCGCTCTGTGATTGATTTGCTATATTTTGTTTTTCTGTATTCCGTTCAGCTCCCTTCTCTAGCCAGAGCGCTGGCTTAATCTCAATTTATGAGCTTGCGGTTGGCAAATTGAATTGCGTCAGTTGGATGCTGGCAGAGATTCGCGAGATTGGCGATTCTCTTTTGCGCTTTATTATGAAATCTGCTCATTCACTGGCAATTTGCGCTGCGGTGTATCTGCAAATAACAAAAATAAGAACGTGGAAAATTAGAAAGGCAATATTTTGTAATCAAAACGTCACCTAATCGCTGCGACTTTGGTCTATGAACCCACCGATTAAAGTGAGTCATTTAAGCTTTGAGTTTGAGTCAGCGATGTGTTTCGAGTTCATAGGAAATCAGTTTGATTCACAGACAGACAGAGAGGTGCGATGACAACTTTCTACCCACACACGATTTCATGTTTGTCTACACAAAATTTGCGTGCTGAATTTGTAATTTAGTTGTATCTGCATTCTGAATTGAAATCAATTGCTAAAAACCATCTTCGCTTTGTTCCCAGAGCCTGCCTCCTGCTAGCGGTGGCGGCGACATTGCACACAAAGCCAGGCCAGAGGGTCACGGACGTTTACGCGTGTAAATGACAAAAAAAAAAGCCACGAACAGCCGCAACAAAAACAACAAAACTGCCTCCAGTTTTTATTTCGTTTGTTTATCTCCTTCTTCTCTGTGTCTCGAATTGCCTGCCGTCTCCAATGAAAAAATGCTGCGCCAACTTTTAAAAGCCACCTAAAACGACGTACCCCGGGACCCAAGTCAAGAGACTTGCCACTGTCTCACATTAACTTATCAATTTGGGTGTCGATTGAGTTCAAATTGCAAACAGCTGATGCCAACTTTAAATGGAGGCCAATGGGTTGAGGTTGTCATCGAAAGTAGCAGTTGACACTTTTTGGGGCGCAACATAAATCAGCTTTGGCTTATGACCAACACAAAGGGATAGAAAGAGAGAGACAGATAGAGACAAAAAGGTCAGGTCAGGGCGCATTCAAAGCAGGATTAATGATGGAATGATGAAAGGTGGGAGAGGTTAGGCCTTAGATTCGAAATGGATGCGACGTGCCCTTAAAAACAATGAGTGTAATATGTTTTATTAAAAAATTGTAAGTGAATCAATGGTAAGCACTCTTTTGAGATGTAACATATGGGATGGTCTGACTGAGCATGTTCCAACACCTCAACTCACAAGAGTAATTGGAAAGGAAAGTCCAGCATCATCCCCTACGTGAGCTTGATAATAACAGATTACGACTGAAATGAACATACTAAAAGCTAAAGGTTTTGATTTGGTTCTCGAAACAGATCTTACACCCACTAAAATCAGATTTCAGTATAATGGATATTCCTTTCGTTTTCATTGGGGTATACTACATTTTGTTAACAAGGTTTTTTTTAGATAGTATTTAATTTTTTTTTTTTTTTTTTTTTTTTTTTAAAATTTTTTTTTTTTTTTTTTTTTTTTTAATTTTATTTTGGAGGTGGTTAAAATAATTTTTTTATTTTTTTTTTTTTTTATTTAATGTATAGGGTTTTTTTTTTTAGATTGGGCTTTTGGTTGCATACCTGTCAACAATGAGCCACCGAAGAAGAAATAGCCTACATGGGCCACGGTTCCGTTAAAGGAATAAGATACAGATGAAGCTATAAGTATTTTCAGACATTTTAGGGCTGCAAATTGAAGTCACTGACAGCGGGGGAGAAGGCACTGCGCAGGGTACTAAGGCATAACTGAATGCAGTGGCTACCACGACAGGGATGAAATCTCCATCCGAATCGAAGGTCGGCAAAGCATCCAGGAAGGACCCCCAGAAGCACCACAGGGGACCGCCCGCACTCGTCGACAACACCCTCCCAAAATCTCCAGACTTGCTTAAGATCGAAGTCGGAACTTCAGGTGGCATTATCGACTGAACCGCAGAGGGTCATTTTAAACGAGAAGTTGCTAGTCCTGGAGGAAGGTCACAACGCAGGCTATTCACGATGGCATGAAAAGAAGAACAAAGAAGAAGAGCTTTTACGTGGTTTGTACCATCGAGGAATCGTTGAGCTTTCTCACAGACACAATTTTCGGCGTTGTTGACCTATGGCCTGGAGTAAGAATCGAGGTCTTTAAATTGGAAAGCGTGGTCTGCGGAAAAAGCACATTTGACTATTTAATGGATTGGAAAACTATTTTAGAACTACAAGATATGTTCACTTCACTTGGCAATATTTCAAGGCATAATCCAGTCCATGACATTCTTACTCTTCTATTTAAGGTCCGTACAATATAGTATTGCTGTGAGTCTGCGAATAGAATGGTTAATTAATCTTATCCACCTTCCACAACTTTTAAAATTCTGAAAAAAAATATAACTGAAATTGGATATGGGTATTTCCGCGGGTCGCGACCTTTCTTCCCCTTTGATGTATTTTTTTTTTTGTCTTTTTCCCAAAAAAAAATATTTTCCCCCCCTTCTTTTTTTTTATATTTTTAGCTTAAAGATGGTATAAACATGTTGGTTATAAAATAAAAAATAGTCGTTACCTTCTAGCTTTGAAATGCAAAAATAACAGGTAGGATATCTAAAGCGATTAATTTATTTTAAAAAAGGATTGATGTAGCTTTTTATGGAGTGCTTACATAAAAAATATCCCTATTGGTTTTTTTAAAATTTAATTAAGTACCGGTCGCGAACGTATGATTACAACTTAGATTAGAAGCAAAATAAAAATAAACCTTTAATAGAAATTTTTTTCTTTCTGCCTTTTTTTCCCCCTTAGTCGAGTGCAATGAAAAGAAATATTGGAGAAAGAGACAAAAAACACAATTTTCATGTAAAAAAAAAAAAAAAATATAATATTTTTTTTTTCCTCCTGGTTCACCTTTGGGGGGAAATCCCATATATGTGAAAAATGAAAGTGGAGCCTCATTTAAATAATAATAAAATTAAAACTTCTGGAAAAAACTATTCCGGGAATTGTACGCATGCCAATTTTAAAAAAATTTTATTTTTTTATTAATTGAAAAAAAGGCTTTCAGATAACAATGAAAAAAATCGTTTTAAAAATTTATGGAGGGGACTAAAAGTAGAAACAAATTAATAGCACCGGGGGCCGGCTCTCCTTTTATCTGTAAACCCGGCAATTGCTCTAATCATAAAATGTTTAGCGCTCGTTGGTAAACAGAGGGCGCCACCATATGTAGAGGGCGCCAGCTGAGGTTGAGTAGCGAGTTTGTTTGTCAACATTCGGTTGGTTTTGCAAACAATTATTGAAACGCAATTTTTAATATTAAAACAAATAAAATATTTAATTCATTTGATGCAACCTATCCAGAAAAAAAATTTTGCCAACATTTGCATAATAAAATTTGCTTATCAAAAATTTGTGGGTGGTGAATTTAGCTAAATCTTCCAACAAAACACGAGAGATTTGAAACCAACCAAAAGAGATTTCTGTGACACCGAGAATTGGTTTTGGGTGGGAATTTGGTTGGAAGACATTTCTGTGACACCGCTGAATATGTCGGAATTGCAAAATTTGGAAGGTAGGAAAATGGAAAATGAAAAAGTTAAATTTTAATGTTAAACCAACATTTGCACGGGTATATAATCTGCAAATCATTCGGAAAGCGACTAATATTAAGTAAAAGCTTTGAAATTTACGAAATGGGTCGCTATTCGCCTGAAGAAAGTTGGGAAATACATATAACAGGCTCTACTTTTTTTTAAATTTACTAATTTACTAAAAGTTTAATGAACTTAGTAAGAAAAGTTAGTTTGTATTTGATTAATATCGAAACAACTTGGACACCTTGACATAATAAAAAGCTAAGTTCACTGATTTTCCAATTAATTGTTCTCACTTGCTCACTTGAAAGAACAATTATTTCATAGCTTTGCATGACCTTAACTTTGAGGCCTGCGTCAGCATATTTGGGAATGTCAAGTTTTTCGCCGTATTTCCTGTTCATTTTCCATGTGAACTCATGGCTCGTAGCTTTTGTTTTAGGACAGACAATTCGCATAAAGTTCAATGTGCCGCCTACCTTCGCCCACCATCATATATCATCATGGTACTTCTTTGGTAGCAAAAAGGTAGTTCAGTTCGACGCCATTTTGTGGCATACACAGCACATGGAAACTGAACGTACATACGAGTACAATAAGGTTCAAGTACCTCGAAAGCAGGCTGTCTATGCGTTTACTCAAGACAGAGACAGCCCAAGAGTGTGCAGCAGCGGCAGTTAACACCCACCTCCTCCTCCTCCTCCTTCTGCAACTTTGTAGCCTCCGCAGAAGAACTTTCTTCATCATGATCATCATCGTCATCGTCACTTACTCTTCGGTGCTATGCCACGCACGTCCCACTGGGCTCTTCTATTCGGTTCTAGTCTAAAGTTTCGCCTGGTTGTTCAGTCGCCCGCACCATCAACAACACTGCAGTTCAGCAGCAGCAGCAGCAACAAAAACAACAACAGAAAACTCGTATCGCCTGCAAGTGAATGACTTGGCGATGCCGACGTGCTTCCAAGAAGCATACACAACACTACAACGAACAAGACACGAACCGGTTTTCTGGTTTGGTCAAAGTCTTGGTAACTTACACGCTCACTTCCTTTCCGGTTCTTGCATACGAAAAAAACCAAACTGCAGTCAGCTGCAATTTCAAGTTTTATTTTCTGATATTTTTTTTCTTCTCGCTGTTGCTTTTGTAATTACGTAGCAGAAATCAAGCAAAATCGGTTTGCAACCTTTGTCATGCTTGAAACTGAAAATATTTGCTGCGCAGTCGCAGCCGTTGCACTTGCCGCAGGCGGCGCATATTATGCAAGTTGCAGAAAATCGAAAACGAGTCTTGCTCTTGGGTTGATTTGGTGTATGGAAAATTTGAAAATCTGAAAATTGTTTGCGGGAAAACTTGAAAGGAAAATTGCTTAGTTGTTGTGTTTTTTGTATATCCAATTGCCAATTAAACACATAAACAACAATTATCCAAAAAAAAGAAGCAAAAGATGGCCCAGCCAGCTGCGTTGTCTCCTTGCCAAGGCATCATCGATCTTGTTTTCGTTTTCAAACGGCGTCTCTCGGTTCCTGCTTTATCCCGATCTACCGCCTTTGTCTCTCTTTTATTTTTTGCCATATATATTTATGAGGCAGACGGGCCAGACACAGACACTGGCTTTTTTTTTTTTGCCTGTATCTATAAGATACATTTTTGTGCCAGCGTATGTGTTACGCGCCTATAAATAGCAGCGGGCGGCCACTCGACGCCACTCTGCGTCTCTACAGAGCAAAACGCACCTCCACACAGACAAGCGTACATAAATCTATTGAAAAACAACGATTGCCAAATAAAAGTTTTAGTTTTTGTACATGAAAAATTTCTTAAATATTTTCCAGCTACGAGGGTAGTGCCAAAAGTAAGCGACACAAATTGTTTTTAGTTCCATTAGAATCACTCTTGTTGCTTAAGCTTTAAGAGCTGCTTACCTTAACCGATGAGTGAATGATGACAATGAATAACGCACAAATTTCCTACTTCTATACCCATTCAGTTCTCAATTGTTCCGTTTTTAAACACCACGTTCTGAAAAATATACCATACGTTTATTACATTCTATGTATATGGCCATTTGCTAAGTACATTTTCATAAAAAATAATAAAAAAAAAAAAAAATTAAAAAAAAAAAAAAAAAAAAATAATATATTAATTAAAATAATAAAAGATGACTAACCCTGCAAAGCACCGAATATCTCAGGTTCAGTAAGTTGTTTATTAATTTAATTTATAATTCCGGAATATTATTGCAAACTTGAACTTGATCAGAGAGCAAGTTGTTCTGCTGAACACGGCCATTGATGCCGAGATATTGTCTAAAATTTAAGTCCATTCCTGATTTTAAGGTTATTGTTTCAACCAGGGCTGCAAACCTTCTAAAAAAGGGGTTCACTCCGGAGTTCGAATCCATGAAACTTTTTGGGTTCGGGCTCACGGTTAGCTTTAGGTTAACGTTCGAACCGGGGTTCAGGAATAATTTTGTTTTCCCTGACTCAAAAAAATGAATGTTGATTGATAAAACGTTTAACATTTCAAACATATTTGAAAGTTCAGAGTCTTGATATTTGGAATATAATATTTGAGCTCAATAATAGTTATTTTAAGGGATATTTTACTTTAAAATCAAAGGAGCATTTTGAACTAATTTTAGAAAGTGAATAGAAAAGTTCGACCTTATTACACAGGTTTACAAGCTTTTGCAACAGAGAAGATAGCAAATTTTCCATTTGTATATTTGTTTTCTAAATTAAAAATTTCAAAAAACTTGGAAAACAATCGATTATGCCAAAAAATATTCACATATTCCATATTAAAATCCAAGAATTTGTATCTTACGAGCAAAATCAAAACTTCGTGTTTGGGTTTTCTGTAACGTCATTCAATGCAGCTTACATTAAAACAAATTTGGTTGGAATAGAAAACTCAATATGGCCACCCGGCCCACAAATGTAAACAAACCTCGCTCAACACAAGTATATCGTCACCCTGACATGCTGGGTGAAAACGGACTATTAATTTCAATTCAAATAATAAAAAATAATTATGAAAAGTTTGCTATACTTCCTGTTGCAAAAGTTTGCCTTATTTTGTATTCCTGTGTTATCTGACAAATCTCTCAAATTCTTACTTTTACAAAAGTTTTTTCTTCAACTTTCTTATGTCATATTTTTTAAGTTCTAGAAAGTTTTTTATGTTTATTAGAAAATTTTACTAAATACCAGGGCAAATGAGAGAGAGATTGGCCCCGTTGGAGGAGCTGTATAGCAAATTTTATATTATAACCAGGGCAAATTAAAAAATAAGGCAATTTTCTTAAATTCATGCAACATTTTTTTCTATCCATTTAGATATATTGGGAAATGGCAAAGTTTATACAATTAATGCATCTAGAAAATTTTTTTATAATTTTTGAACCGAACCCATTTTTTTTTTTTTTGCTCCGGTTCGGTTCGGTTCGGGCGAAAAATTAGTTTGCTCCGTTGGTTCGGTACGGATTTTCCAAAAATCCCGGAGTCTCCGAATCCGGAGCGGTTCAACTCCGAACCGATTTGCAGCTCTGGTTTCAACAAAATATACGTTGCGATGCGTATTCGGCCAATGATCAATAAAAACAAGGTAAACTTAAGAGAGTAAGAGTAAAGGCTAGGTTGGATGAGAGGCCGATTGTGAACCATTGTGAGGACCATATTAACTCTAATTAGGATACTTTCGAGAGGGTAAAAGTGTATGAAAAGTGAACCCAAAAAGGCAGGCTAGAAGGAAATCATTTTTTCTCGATTGGCGCAGAAGAATTATGGTCTCAAGAGACCCTAGCTACAGCGCAATCCGTTCATGCGAAACGCTTATACATGAACTGGCATTGCGCTCAACAGATCAAACTTGCAAGCACTCTGATTACAATCATCTTCGTCTTTGTCAACTCGGGTGTTCGTTCGTTCGGCTAAACAAAGATTTATTAAAACGAACGAGAATTACATCGCGTGAGTTTTTGCATGGGCTGAGACTGAGATGGAAAGAAAGAGAAAGAGGGAGAATAGAGAGAGAATGGAGAATAACGAACTGTGCTTGTGTTTGTTTGTGTAAATCGAAAACCGATTTACTTGCAAACAGTTTTAATCAGCCTATAATAAAGCTGAGTTTTTCAACGCTGAGTTTTGTTCGATCGGCCCACTCACATTCCGCTCACAACCGCTCGATACGTTTGCTGGTAAGACGCTTAGTTTTGTTGATTGATTAAATGTGAGTAGGAGTTATTGTGTATAATGAAATCTAAAAAAAAGATTTTTTTAGTTATCTGTTCCGTGGCTAGGCGCCTGGTCAATGACCTCATCTAGACAACTGCTCTCCTCTTCGCTGTGAGCTGCGCTGCTATGGCGCTCAGGTTCGACCCTTGCTCTGTCGCGGTTGTAAGGGTGATTTTTTTGCTATTATCTTTTTGGCAACACTGGTTTAAACAGCTCACGCACGTTTCGTGTTTTGTTTCACTGTCAAACATCTTCAGTTTGGTCTATAATTTAACCATGAATCGTCTTACAAACGAACAACGCTTGCAAATTATTGAATTTTATTATCAAAATGCGTGCTCTGTTAAGAAAGTTCATCGCGCGCTTCTTCCATTTTATGGTCAGTTTAATCGACCCACTGAAGCGGCTATTCGGGCTATTGTGACTAAATTTCGCACCAAATTTACATTGTTGGACATTAAACCACCAACACGCTTACGTAGAGTGCGAACTGAAGAAAATATCGGCCAGTGTTAATGATGACCATCAATTATCGATTCGTCGCCGTTCGCAGCAATTGGGCCTCTGTTCTGCGGAAGGATTTAGGTGTGAAGCCTTTCAAAATACAGCTGGTGCAAGAATTGAAGCCGAACGACCTACCGCAACGTAGAATTTTTGGTGAATGGGCTCTTGGAAAGTTGGCCGAAGATCCACTTTTTTACCGAAAAATTGTGTTCAGCGACGAAGCTCATTTTTGGCTCAATGGGTACGTAAATAAGCAGAATTGTCGATTTTGGAGTGAATATCAGCCAGAAGCATTGCAAGAGCTACCAATGCATCCAGAAAAAGTCACAGTTTGGTGCGGTTTATGGGCTGGTGGCATCATTGACCGTACTTCTTCAAAGATGATGCGAATCGTAACGTAACTGTGAATGGTGAGCGCTACCGTGAGATGATATCCAACTTTTTTTTGCCCAAAATGCAAGAGCTTGACTTGCATGACATGTGGTTTCAACAAGACGGTGCCACATGCCACACAGCACGCGCAACAATGGACTTATTGAGAGGCGAGTTCGGTGAACATTTTATTTCACGTTCGGGACCGGTCAATTGGCCGCCTAGATCGTGCGATTTAACGCCTTTAGACTATTTTTTGTGGGGCTATGTTAAAGCTCATGTCTATACAGACAAGCCCGCTTCAATTGACGCATTGGAAGACAACATTGAAGCATTTATTCGTGAGATACCGGCCGAAATGTTGGAAAGAGTATGCCAAAATTGGACTAAGCGGATGGACCACAGTCAACATTTGCATGAAATAATCTTTAAACAATAAATTATATGGACCGTACTATCGATTTAAATAAAGATTTCATGCATTTTTGTGAATTTTATGTGTTTTTTTTTTTAAACTTTCCTATAGCTCTTAAAAAATCACCCTTTATTTTGTTTGCGCCAAAGTACGGCTAATGGGTGGGAGTGAGACAGGGTTCAGACGGTTCGAGTTTGTGACGAAGACGGTCGCGGTCTGAAACTGAACTTGGTTCGACCGAGCAAACTTGCTGTCTAGATATAACATGATCGTTGGCCTGGTATTTCTTGTATATGGTTTCTAGAAAGCCAGGGACAGTCCTACTATGCTCTTCTCCGGCATGTCTAGTCAGCTTGTCCGCTTACTCGTTTCTTTCGGACGTAGTGGGTACGGAGATATCGCTCTAATATTTTCGGTTCTTCGTTAGTTGCTAACGAGGGCTATAACAAAAATTTCTTTCGTTGGTACACTTTTGTCCGTCAATTAAAATAGCTAAAAATGGTAGACTCAGAGTAAATATTGTACGATATTCTATTTTAAGTTTCACATAATCCTGGTAAACGGTGACCCAGAATAACTCAATAAATGTTTGCGGACAAGCTGGACTGGTCAATGACATTGTTGTAGATATAAGATATCTGCTTGAAAAGATCGATGAATTGGAAAACTCTAACAACTTCCAAAAAAATTGTAACATGTAATAATGCTGGGTTTCAAAGTTCCGTTGAACCGTCTGCAAAAATCCGCTTCCGATTCTTTTAGCAAAACGAATCCTTTAGCAAAACGAATCCTGAAACCAAATCCTCAAGAACTAATGGCTGATCCGAACCGGTAACCGAGTTTAAGTTATCAACAGAACCCAAGAGTATTAAGGCCTGATTCCAGATGACATAAATTTTTATTTCGGCACAATACTTCATTCAAATAAGAATGCTTTGCAACAGCATTCAGATTTCAAAACAGTTCAAAAGTGTTTCTATTCATGTGAACTTCAACATAAAAATTGATTTTTATGTCATCTGGAATCAGGCCTTTAGTAGAAATCAGTTTTGGAAATGTTTTCACACATGAAATTTAAAGAATGTAGAAAAGTTGCAAAATAAAGAAACAAATATATAGCGAAACTTGAATTGGAAAAGCTTTTAATCACATTTCGACAACAATCTGGACGACTCTGCAGAAATACCGAATTATTGAGAATTTTATTCGACAATCCCTTGTGTGTAGTTCTCGATTCCACTTTCCCAAAAATTTTTTGACTTAAAACTTGTTTTACACTAGATTTTGTCTCGAAATACCAAAACTTCTGAGAAAGTGTAAAAATATAAATCCCCACTTACCCTCAACAACCTAATACTTTTGCAACTACCCTCGTAGGTCTTTGTTTGTTTGTTAATGAATCGGCTTTATGTTTGTAATCCATATAAGACGTATTTCTGCAGCTTTGGTCTAACCTTGAAAGTTTTTCCTCTAAACATGACTTTTACCCCCGCCTCATCCCTCAGGAAATTAATGATCGATGAGATGAGAAACGAAACGAACCAAATCGGTTTGGCTGTTGGGTCAGTTATCAGCAATTTTGTCATTGCCCTCATATTCTTCTGTTTCGGCTGCTGTTGTCTTCTGTGTATGTATCTTGCAGATGCATTTGCAAGGGAGGCAGACACAATTTTGAAATTCAATTTTCTGTGACTGCTGTGCCATATTTTAGTGAAATAATAAACACGACTGTGTGTCTCTGTCGCTGTTTCTGTTTCTGTTTGTGACTGTGATGTATGTAGCTTTTCTTTTGGCACACATTCAACAGATCTGCATGTAGAACGTCGCGTAATCAGTTTTTTAGCTGCGTTGTGCAAAGAAAAAGAAACATTACGAGACTTTCAGTTTCGATGTGTGGGCTTACCTTCTTCTTGCTGCTGCCAGAGTATCTTGGTTTTCGCATTGGCTATCTAGTTTCACAGTTATCAAGTCACACACTCACACACACACAGACAACACCTACGGCTTACTAGTTGTTGTTGCTGTTTTTTTTTTTTTTTTTGTTTCGGGGGTTTAAAAATTAACTGCCAATTCTTGGAAACTCAAGCCAAGCAGACGCGTTGTGCCTAAACTGTTGGCTGAATGTTAATAAACACAATGTTCTTGTGAGAGTTTACCAACTGGCGCCGACTTGTTGCTATGTTTGCCTTTGGCTTGACGTTCTGCTGGCTTTTGGTTTGAATATTAATTATATTTTATTGCCAAATTTTCCACACTCACTTCCGTTGCTGGGAAAAAATTCCGAAAATTTTAAAGAATTTTAACGGAAAATATTTCAAAATGCCACCGACGCGACGCGCGAGGCTTTTTGTATCGAACCGCAACCGGTATGCAGTTAGATTTCGTTTTCCACGCTTGGCACTCGACGCTGAAAATTGCGTATACGCCTGCCGCCTGACCACGATGAACGCCGAACAACAACTGAATCAGCTCTGAAAACGAACGCTGGTACTGGTACCGCGCCATATACAGGGTGCTTTCTGTTGTGAACACCAAAACCAGTTTCGGCTTGCTCTTTGCGGACGCTCTCTTAGAATCGTTTCGCTTCGGCTTGCTTGTTCTCTGTGACAACGAAAAGCGAAAGCCGTTGGCCAATCAAAATTGATAAACTACACGTGCTTTCTGCTTGGTTTGTATACAGGGGGGGAGCAGCAGAGTGGGTTTCTCTGTTTTGGTTTGTTTTAAGCGTTGCTCTCTTAACACTCTTGCGTTTGTTTGGGAATAAATATTGCAACAATTCTTTTTATGTTTTAAATTAATTTACAGTTTGTTGAACTTTAATAAAGAAAAGAGAGCAAAATTCATACTTGAATGCACCATTTAGAAGTTTTCGTTTACAGATCCTTGTTTGTTAAATTTTTTTTACTTCAGGCCTGCGGGGAACACCAAAATCTAACAAAAAAGTGCTGCAATAATAAAAAGTTTTTTGACTTAATTTTTCAAATCGAATTTTACTGCTTCACAGAGTCCTTGTGATTGTATTTTGATGCTTATTGCTTTTAATTACGCTTTGAGATGAATAACGGGAGAAGTATCGAGTAGGATGCATCGCTGATTTACTGTAGCTGCTTGGGAATAAAAGAATGATTTAATCAGGCCTGTTCGAATTCCGAAAACAGGTGGAATTATCGCAAAATCGAGTTGATTATGTTTGATTAATAAATCGACCAGAATTGTCGTTTCAAAAAGTTGTGCAGCAAGAAATAGCGGAATGAAAAATAATTGCTATTAAAGCATTAAAATAAATCCAAAAAATGTAAACTAATCAATTAATAATGTTGACCATTTTTCGTCCGATTAGCATCATACTTAAATGTTTACAGTTTAAGTGTATTAAATCATTTTTTATAAACATCTAAAAATACTGCGTGAAAGCAAGCGAGCGGTCCTTTTTTTAAACCGAGCTGTTCTGAATTCCACTTTACTTTTTGTAGTAGGGTTGTCGAAATATCGATATCGAATACATTTTGACGATATTTTTATGAATACTTTTGGTTTGGACAAAAGGAAGGTTTGTTAAGGGCATTCTCTCTTGGATATTAGTGGCATCAGTAACTAGTAATATCCAAGGAAGTAACTATCCCCTCCCACTGTGGTGGCGGGAAACTAACAAAATACACCAAAAAAATTTATTCAGCAAGTATTCGATGATATTTCGTGCTCCTACTTTTAATTATATTCATCCGTCAATCGATGGCTAGGGTTGCTTCATATAAATTAATATGTTGCACAGCACTTTTTCTAAGTTAGTTTGGCTCGAATACACATATGTGCAGTATCACAATTTCAAATCGTAATAATTAAATATTTGTTTTAAATAAAATTAATTATTATAAGTAAAAATTTTCTTTGAGGTGAAAGTAGTGGATAGTGACAACTCTGGCTGCTGTCGATATATTTCAATTTTAAACTTTTTCTCAAAGCTTTTGCAGTGATGCGCTGCTGCGCCATGATGGCAATCAGCTAACCCGGTTAAAACACCAGCGACTAACGTGGCGAATCGCTAGCGGTTGTTGGCCCCTTAATGCCCCCCGCCAGGCTCACGCTCGGATTACTTTGTATGGGCATGTCCTGGCGAGGCGTTAGCTGATTCTGGGCTGCTTGACACTCTGCCGAAAAGTCAATCAGTGGCGTAAACTAACTACCGCAGTAACTAGTTATCTGCCAAGGTGACATATCTGAAATATTTATAAATTCATTTCAATTTAAATAATAATTAATATTGTATTGTGTTATTTTTTGTTACACTTCAAATATTACTAAGCCATTATTTTATTTATAAAAGCGTCAAAATTATCACTCAGCGGTTTGGTTTCTATCGGAGGGTATGTGAAGCTGAAAAAACAGTTTAAATTGTAAATATTATACTAAAAATTAAAATATGATTATTAAAGTAGCCTTGCTTGCCATGGGCTTATTTTCCTCACGCCCCACCTTTATCAGGACTATTCGTTCTTGCGATCTCCGTAACAAAAAAAAAAATTGTGTGAAATGCAAATCTTCTCTGCATTTTTTAATCGTTTCCACTTTTTAATGTTACGATGTCATTGGTAGATGTTCCAAAACAGTTCGATGTGCACTGATATTATATTGTTTAATTTTTCTGTTTTTTTATTTACCCGAACTGTGCCTCAGTTCGCGTCTTCCAAAGTGTTCTGACGCTCAGCAATTTTAATTAAAAAGACTGACAAAAGGGATGTAGTGTTGGCGTTTTCCCTTTTTTCGCTGCATCAGTCCACTCTGCTCGAAAAGAATTTGAAGCGAATCGCATTTTCATCATCTTCGATTTTGCTTCTAACATATCGGTCAGCTCCATTCGCACTGGCTGGCCGGATTACTGGGACACTAAAATAACTGGCTCCGAATTTGCTATCTTTTTCGCTAGCGAAACTGGGCGGTAGTGCCTTTGGAACTGGAAGGGTATATCGCAAACATGGGCTGGCAAAAAGAAAATAAATATATTGTGCGTGCAACGTGGAGAACACGTGTTCTCTCCTCTATCGCGTGTGTCGGCCTGCGACCGGCAGCATTTCAGTTCCTATCCCGTGGGACAGGCCATAGCGTATTGTGCACCACTGATATACACAAACACGCGCGCAGGCCCAGCCCAGCTGTTTATGAAAGCGACTTTGAAACCGGGTTCGAAAAGGTCAAGAAGCGTAACTAGTCGTTCAGATTGAGACAGCAAAAGTAAAACGTTCGTTTTCGTTTCGTTTTTACTTTTTGAAGCATTCAAATTTAAAGATGAGCCTGTATGTCTATTATCTTATTTGATTAATTTTGGCAAAGTTGCTCTTTTGATTTTGGTTTCAAGCCGCTCGGAACAAGCCTTAAACCAAGCCGAAAGATATCTTTCATGTTCCGCAACGCATATATCTTATTTCTATTTGTGGTTTCGGTCCACCTCAGACGTCTGATAAAAAAACCCCTTTGAACAACTAACAGAATATCTTTTGCAGTCACCTTCCCTATTCCCTAAATTTAGCTACCAATGCATTTGCCTCAAACTTTGACGTTCAGTTTGATAAGCTGTTGGGTTCAATTCTCTTGGCAAAGAAAAATTATTAACACATACGCTTAGATTAGGATGTGGCTAGGCCCTTTGGTTACATATAGCCAATTTCCCACTATCTACTCTGTACCAAAAAGTTAATAGCCCCTTCATAATAAAGGCCAACAAAATGAGCCAATTTTTGCTGAGGTGCTGAGATCGTTATAAAATTATTTTAAGAGGTTTGACTTGTAAATCAGGCCTTTTCTTTCGACAGGGGTACTTTTTTTCACTCCCGTCCTAAATTGGTAAAATGCTTTTCAAATTGCCGATATATTAGAGACCCGTCGTCGTAATTATTCCCACGTTTTTAAAATACTCCCTCTTTTCCATTTTTTTTTCGTTTTGACGATTTTTGAAATTGTTTAAAAGTTTGTTTTTAGATCCTTTCCAGGTCCTCTGTCGGTTAAAATATTGTACATAGGCTCGTTTTCCTGATCTGGTGATTCTTTTGTCGGGGAGAAAATGCTACCCTAGTTGCGACTCTTCATAAAGATCATTTCTATCCCGTTTTCCCAGTCAGTTTCGACTCATTTTCGGCTCATTTGACCGAGTCTTTTTCCGCGTCATTTTAAGTGAATCACTATTTGAAAAACACATGGTGGTATGCCCAAGCTAATTTTTAATGAGGTGGAGTTATGGCAATGTACCAACTTTGCAGTACACTTGGCCTTAAAAGTTCAGCTTAGCCCCTTGGGCTATTAAGCCAAATAGTATTATACTCTGTGCCAAAGAGAATTTTGATGTGTAAGTTTGTCTGCAAAAGTAAGTATAAACAGTGATATGCAGTCCTGTGAGATGGAAAAGGAATAGAGTTTGACTTGTATGTAGAAAAATGCTCCTTATCTACACTACAAAAAAATCTAATTTGAATTAAAATTACTTCCATACAGCCAGTAACTTTTACCAAATTTTTTATGCATGTGGTTTGGTGTTGTTTTGTAACTGTACTGTGATAAAATCTACTGAAGACATTTGTGTTCCACGCCATATATTTTTTAGCACGAAGTTTTGTTATTGTTGCATTATTCTAACTTCCTCATACGGTAAAATTAACTACAAATTTTTCTTTGTTTTAATAAATGTGCTACTCAGTAACTACCATCGAATTATTAACCTTATTTTGATTTTTAATCTCATACTTGGCTTTGCAGCAATTAACTGTCCCCACAAGTTTATCCATGCACATATAATAACTGTTTAAAGATGTGTTGATACATTCTAACTGTTCCGACGGCAAATCTAACCGCGAAAATTTGTTGACTTAGCCAATTTCAGTTTGGTCTCTTATAGAGAGCACTTCAATGGAGTTGAACTTGAAAATTACTAGTGGTCTCATTTATTGTGCGATACTCAAGAAATTTTTTAGTGTACATATGTTGCGGCCAGATTTAACAGGCGTTGCTTTTATTGCGCAACGCGCGCATGTATAACTGGAAAAATCAGTATTTTAATCAGTTGTTGAATTATTATTTAAGTTGATCAGAGTAAGTAAAAGTTTTCAAATTTAATAAATATTTGTTTGATTCGAACAATTGTTTCAGAATCCATTGGTGGAGTAGAAGTGGTGGGGTTTGTCCCTTCTGCTCGGGATGAGCTCAAGTGAATTGCCAACTTATAACACCTAAGTATAACACACCTACTGTTGTACAGTTGTGTAAATGCTGTCAAATTACCAATTGTATGGTAAAATTACTGTGAACTCAGTAAGAAAAGTACTTACTGTAAACATCGGTAAATATTACTTATTTATATCGGTTGGCGCATTAACGAGATTTCGGTTAGATTTACTACAGCTATAGTTCCTCTTACGTAAAGGTTTACGTGAAAGTTACTCTACAATTTTGGTTTACCCACTTTGTGATTTGGCGCATTCAACCCCACAATATCGGTTTAAATCTGCAGAGTTTCTTTGTGTGTACGGGCAGATTAATTTTTGTTTCATTTTATTCACTTTACCTTCGTCTTAACTTCCCACAGCTTTGTAGATAAATAATTGATAAAATGATAAAAATCGGTGGAGCGGTTCTCAGGTATAGGCAAATTAGTGAATCACCCTCCATAGCCTCCCACCGCTTTAACCAACGCCTGTTGGGGAGAGAGAGAGAGAGAGAAACTTAGAGATGAGCGCAGCAGCAGCACTGCATTCAGCTCCTTCTCTATGTACAGAGTAAATTATAGTCGGGCTTGACCGACTTTCTCACCTGTTAAAAATAAGATCCGACAAATAACACCGAACATATCCACGAGACAGTTTTGATCAGGGCTGCAAACCTCCTAAAAATCGGCTGGGGTTCACTTTGGGTTCGATTTTTTGTTCGGGTTCACGGAGCAGGTTCAAAAGGTCGCTGAACCTAGGTTCTTCGCTAACATGTAAGTAAATTGAAACAAACTTAGTCCAGACTTTTTTACTTCCCGATAGCTGCTATGAGACAGATAAGCTCTCAATTTACTCTGCTTTTTGTGAGTTTATGTGTCATATGACTCTATGAGATACATAAGATGAGAAATCGGCCCTTAAACTTTTTATGTGAAAGTTTAGAGGCTTGATAATATCATATTCAGGCTCTAGAACAATAAATCATGGAGCAATGAGTGTTAGAGATAAAATATACACTGTCTCTCAATTTTAAGTGGTGATAAGCGATAGTCCGCAATGAGATTCATATTGTTCGCATAGAAAATCACAGTGTTTATATAGCAAATGCACTCAAGGAGCATATGTGTGAGCAAACAGCTGGTGTCGAATGCGCAACCGTTCAGTCTATATCGGGCTTGTTACCGTTTTCGAATCCGATTGATCGGAATTGATAAGTGTTGTGATTTCTAAGAAACTATTGGACCAAATATTTTTGCCATCAAGAGGATCGAATGATGGTGAGTGGGTTTTTTAAGTAAGAAGCCGAATAACACTGTCGGTTTTTGGAAGCGAGTACTTTTAACAATTCCGATTCTGCATGATTTGATCGAAATCGATTTTCGACTGTACAACTGTTTTAAGAACCTCCCGGTTTTATTATAAGCAGGTTTTGCCTATCTTATGCAAGTCGGCAGAGCCCATTGCAGCACAGCAAATGCGACACTGTTAAGTTCCTTACAATGATAGTGATAGTTCAAGACTTTAAAGCAAAGAGATTGCTTTTCATCTTCATCAGAAGATGAACATGGTTCAGAATTGTTAATTATTTTATTTATCATTCTTAAAGCTAATAAATAAATTATAAGTTTCTGTTGTTTCTTTGTAAGCTGTTCTTATTTAAAGGCTTACAAATATTGAGAATTTTTTGGCAATCTTGACATTTATAGCATCTAAAACAAAATTTAATACAACATGTGTTTTGAATCGAACCGTTTTCTCCTTTTTTCACCGTTAAGGGTTCGGGTTCGGGAAGAAAAAATTTTCGTTCGGTCTGCCGACTCCGGAGCGGTTCAACTCTCCTAAATTGCTTTATAGCATGTTGGAGCGGAGAGTTTAGGTTCTTAAATAGTCGTTTCAAGCCTTTTCTAAAAAGTGGTGGTCGGGTGCGGGTTTGTTCAAAAGTTAAGTTCATAGTTTAGTTTTTCGAGGGGAGCTTTGCTTTTAAAGCATTTCAGCACCATTTATTTTGATTTGTGCTGCGAAAATTATTCACGCGTCATAGGGCTGATTGATTACATCCTAGCCGAACTTTTACAATGGATCACACATGTTCAAAACTTATTTATACAAAATATAGTAATAATCATACAGTTACCTAAAGGCAAAAAAAATGTATTTTATTTTCCAAGAAAGCCTAACTTAACTATTTTTTTGCTTCGGACTTTAAAGATTGTTATTCATGCATATCTCCATTTATATCTTTGCCCTCAAAAATGTTTCCTTTCTTTCTCATCGAATTAATGTAAATCTCACCAAGAAATGTAATCCAACCAATTAACAAACCCAAACCTAGGCACAGCCAAGCCCAAAACAAATCCGCCACCTTGAACTCATAAAATTTGATATGCTCAAATGGATCCTCCAGGCTAATCAATCCCAGCGTTACCATCTTGCGTAGAGTCTGCTGCTTCCAGTGATCCAATAGCCCAGTCGTGTGCACACGATGTATCAGTTGATTCAATGGACGCTCAAATATCGAATTGGCCTGCATGGGCAAAGAGAATAATATGAGATGGCCAAAAATCAGGTCAGGAGGAGTACAGACAGCTGGCTGTGCGAACAACGCCTGACGCTGGGCCACAATAAGCCAACCGATGGAGGAAATGGAGTAGGCCGCCTGCTTGTTGCTCAGATTGGCGCGCCTTTGCATAAAATCCTGGGTCTGCAGGTATTCGATTTTGGAACGTATGTCATCCACGGGACGTTTGCCATCGAATGAGTCAAGATAGAAACGTTCGGTCTGATCAAAATAAATGTTCAGCTGGGAATCACGAAGTTGCTGAAAGTTGGAGATCTCTCGCTCGGTGGGTCGCTTGGTAAGCAAAGTGTTTAGGTGAGCCCCGAATAGAGCGTTCAGAACCAGGCCGATTAGAAAGATCTGGGCATGCGTCAACTTCGAGCTAAGCATATTGTGGGCACTTAGCTTAAATGATTGACCCAACATGCCAGAGATCATGCGTTCATTGAAGCAAAGGTAGGTCCAATCTAGTTTCCTCTGGAGCAGTAGACAACCAAAGCCAGCGTCGAGTAGGGAGAATATGATGTAGCAAGCGATGAGCACTCCGATCAGCCGAACACTGTAAATCATGATGTACACCTCGGCGGTGGTCACCTCCTGCGGACAGGGTACCATGATAAACCATTTGGCTATATCATAGGGATAGGAGTAGACACCGCGGTTACTGGCCCTCTCAAAGCCGCAGAGGCTAATGGGTAGGCCAAGAGTACCATTTAGAGTCATATTTCTTAAAACTATCAGGGACATTTGCTCGCCAGGCAACACCGGACGTTGCCACTCCAGCGAAAGGTTAAACAAATGGGCGAACTCCTGCAACAATTGGGCCACATAGCCAGTCAAACGAAGCTTTCCCGTTTCTTGGTCTGAATAGACCAGTGAGCGTGGTGCCAGCTGATCGGGTAGCGTCCGTATAGACTTGCCCTGAAAATTGTTAATGCTTATAAAGATGAGCTCCCTGCCGAGCTTTATTTCCAGCCACTTCTTTTTGGCATAAGGCTGCAGGCGATAGATTTGTCCAGTATTCAGCAAAACAGCCACCTGCAGAAATTGCAGCTCCTCTGCCCTGTCAGCTATTTGCTGTAGTAGATTAACGTGTCTCTCCACATCACTCTCCATTAGAAACAGCAATCGGACTTGTCTCATGTTCTCCAGATTTCGATCCAATGCCTGCCACAATTCCAGGTTCATGTCATAATTTTCACTCTGCCAAACTAGAGCCAACATTTCATTGTTAAAACTGCCACTCAAATAGAAATCCACTTGCTCATCGAAGCTTAAAATGGGCCAAGGAACTGCTGCCAACTCGAAACCTTCCTGCCTGGCTCTGTTGCTGCTCCTGTTGCTGTGTTTGAACAGCAATAGTGTGTCATACGGTTGCTCCTGATAGATACTTTCCAGTGTGTGGTTTAGTTGAAGCAAAAGTGGAACCACCAGCTGCCACATGTTGACTTTGATTAGTTGAAAGTTCATCAGTTCTCGACTAGCTGACTGGCCAACGGGCTTATCATTTAGATCTAGGTTAATTAGTGAACTTTATAAATGATTTGTAAGAGCTTAATGTGAGTGGCTAATGGTCTCATCAACACAAAGTCTTGCAACTTAAATGCTCACATATTTCATGACTCAATTATAATTGAAGTGGCAAAATAAAATGTAGAGAACTTTAAAGAAGGCAAGGCTAACTTTAATACACTTGCTAAAAATTGCTTCAACTGGATATACGAGATTGGTAAATTGAAAATCATCACATGTGCTCAACAGTATCAGCTTTAATCATCTTATTGAGGTATTTGAGATACAGCTGGGACTTAAGTCTTTATCTTGCTAAATAAAACAGCAAATCTTGGTAAACAGATCTTGAGCGATTTGTTAGGTCTTTTTTGAAATTTTTGAATTATTGTTAACTGGGTGAAGAAAATTTCTTGATGTAGAGAAATGTACTATGTTTATTTACAATTATTTTATGTAAATATTTTGTTTCAAGATAACGTCATGAAAAACAAAACTTCGAAATTTCAGTGTTTAATACTGGCGCCGTGGGTTTCAATTACAATTCCAACTTTTTCTTCTTTTACCTTCTTGAACTTTCAAAAATATTATCAATTTTCATATTTTCCAGTTACATCATTTCCTTTTTTTTTTTTCTTGAACCATAAGATCTTACTAACAATAGATTTTTTCTGAGAATCATCTTCGTTTTTAATGATGTTTTACAATTATTCTATATTGGCCTAACAACTCACACATTATTAAAATTTCCCCTTTTTTCCTTTTAAGTTTTTCTTCTATCTTAATTTAAAGATACTATTTAACTTTATTACCCTTCTCTTGATATTTTTGGGACCTCTTGATGAAGCAGCTTCGATCAGCTTCACCTATTATTTTTTTCTTATTTTTTTGCCATTCATAACTCTTTTTTTATTTCCTTACCTTCCTTTTTTTTAACTTCTTTCTCACCTCTTTTTCTTTAACTAAACTCTATCTCTTTTTTCTTCTCTATTCTTTCTCACCTTTCTTTTTTTCTTTCACTTTTTTTTTCCCTTCTTTCTTTTTTTATCTTTTTTTTCTTTTTATCTTAACCTTTCTTTACTTTAGCCACTCACTCTTCCTTCTTTTTCATACACCCACCTTTCTTCACTTCTTTTCTTAATACTAAAACTTTTTGTTTTCCTCTTCACCTTTTTTTTCTCTTTCCTGACTCTTCAATTCTTTTTTTCTTTGCTTTTTTCTTTTGTCCTTTTAAATGTCCATTATTTCTTTTTTCCTAAACTTTCCAGCGGTAGCGACATCCTCCAAAATCTCAAAATTACTTTATTTTTTTTTTTTTTTTATGCATCATACAGTTTCCTATTCCTTATCCCTATTTACAACTTTTACTTCTATCCTTCTTATACATACCGCGTTTAACGTCGTCCAAGCGATACACAACTACTCGGTGCTTCACTCTGTCACTTTTTAAAAACTTCTGACTTCTTCTTCGTCTGCTGCTTTGAACGAACGACTCAAACAAAATCAATATCAAATTCCGACCAACTCTACGTCGCCTTGCTTTTATAACAAATATCGATAGCGGCTGTTCTCCTTTTTTTTCAAGCCATCAGCGCCTATTGGACGATCAAACTTAATATTTTCTTTGTCTTAAATCTTAAAAATTTGTGTTTGTCATTCACCCCTTTTTGGTGTAGCATGTAAATGTTTGAGCATCAATATTCCTTCCTTACAATTCCATTTTTTTTTTTTGACTATTTGCATAAAGGTAGCTTTTGAGACCCAACGTTTCTGTTTCTTAACTTTCTCAAGGACAAAGTAAAGCTTACGCCAGAAAAAATCATATATTTTGTTCGCAGGTTGAACTCGGTGGTGTAATAGTGTGATGTCACAAGTGCTCTTTATCAATGCTACATCTAATCTTCTCCAGCTCTACATATAATATTCATCCAAATCAATATATTTAATATAAACATTTTTGTTTTATCTTTCTTACTCTTCCTTGGGCTGTTAAGCATTTTCACCCAGACATTCCATGTTCCACTAGGCTTTGTTTTTTGCGTGGAATTCCTTCATAATTTTACCCATTGTCATTCGCTTTTTTCGTCACGGCTTTAACGTTGACTTGTAAATTCCAATTTTATAAAGCGCGATAAAGAACAGTGGCTTGCTCTTGTCCAGACGATGATTCCAGCGATGGCACTTCCAATAATTTAGTCATATTATACCGTACTATTGGAAGTCTTTCTACAGGCTTTTTGTTTGCTGATTTGGGTAATATTTTTTTTCCATCCTAATATAAACTAAAAATTCTAGGAACTTCCGATTGAAAATGGCTTTTTTTAATTTGAACGATCTTGTCTTATCTTCTTCCGACATTCTCTAATGCTTGTAACGTTTTAGAACAAGCTTGCTTATGTTTCTGTCCAAAGCTTCAGCAGTTGCTTCAAGGCTGATAGCGACAACTCGGCTTATTCCGCATCTGTCAGTGCGGAGACCAATTTTGGTGTTCTAAAGTTTTTTTTTGTTGATTTGTCTCTTTTGGTCTTACGCTTGGGCAACGTACTTTCCTCTTCTAAAATCCATTTGATATGGATGGCGACTACTTCCACTAGATTGGGACTCCTCGTCATCGGACCTCTGTCTTTTAAAAGCAGCATCAGGACTTAACTCAATCAGACTTTTTAAGCATCATCAAAATACCTTCCTAAATGTCTCCATAAAATTCCTTTCTCTATTGTTTACAATTTTGCAGATACCTAATTCTTCCTTATTCTCATAATTTTCAAACAATTTTTGCTCCAACTGATTCCCATCCTGTCTTTATTATTATTTCTCATAAGCTAAGCAAGTCATTTTATAATTTGAGCTGATACCTTTGACCGTATAAAAAATTTTTCAGCGGTAAACTAGTGTTAGAGCAAATAGGTTGAATTTTTGGTTGTTCATTCTAAGTGGATAACAAGATTTCTTTCAAAAATATTCCCCACAAAACGAAGAAACAGAAAGGGCGGAATTGGCTCAAAAACGAGCAATATTTCAAGTTCTAATTGAAGTAGCGTACACAGAGGGGTTTGAAATTAAACCCCCTTGGGGTACATATGCGAAATTTTTATACAAAATTTTTGTTAAACCCCTGAAAAAATCCTGCGTACGCTACTGTTACAATTCACATTTCACAAGCGGTTTCCGTAAACCAGACTGTATCCATAAAATATTTTCAACAAATTTTGTCAACGAATCGATTGCGGTGTCTAACTCGTCCGATTTCAGATTACGGTTATAATGTTACATGGGAAAACGGAATGGGATGCTTATCAATTACTGCACAAGTAAAAAAGATTTAGGCCAATATAAATGCCTTGACTCAAACTGAAATTAATTTCGAGTTTAGTCCCTGCTTTAAGTAAAGTGGAAAAAAAGAAGGGCGCCGCAGGCAAATTTTTTTAAAACGCATGGCAAGTTTATAAAACAAAAATCTCGCGATTTTTTTCTCAAATTTTCGCAAGCGGCGCTAAAATTGAATCAATTTTTTCAATAAAATAATGAAAATTTGATAAAAATCATGCGATTTTTGTAGTTAAAAATAAGAAAAATTAAACAAGAACCCAAAAAATCATATTAAAATTTGGCGTCTTATTTCTTTATAAAATTAAACAGGGACCCAAAATTAGTTTTTCGGTCTTACTCCATTTCTACTTTTGAGGACTTATTTCATTTTTTAAAATTTTATTTAGAAATAATGCTCACAAAAGGAAATAACCCCCAAATTTGACCACAAGGGGTAATTTTTGTTTTCTATATATTATTTGGGGCCTTATTTCATTTTTATTTTAGGGACCTTATTTCCATTCATAATCTTTGCGGGATGTGTGACCAAATTTTTCTATACGCCACTGCCTCATATATTATGCAGAAGAACCCACGACATCTTTTCTAGATGGTAGCTCTGCTGAATCCAGCTCTGCCCGCAACGCCTCAACCAATTAAATGCTGCTAGAATCCTCTATATCCTGCATTATTTTTAAAATAGATTTTTAAGGGGGTTTCTCCATGTCGAGGCTGTTTTATGGACCTTTACCTTAAAAAAATCTTATTTGAAACGCAAAGAGTTTTCCAATTCTGTTTATTTTGTTATATTACAAACAGATTAAAGTCAACAAAATATTTTTACTGCTTCGATGCGAGGGGCTGTTCCAAAAGTTATCGGCCGTCAAAGTGGGTGTCTAAAAAAAAGTTATGGTGCTGGCGGCCATGATTCCACGTCTCCAGGATGTCTGAAATGAAGATTAAAAACAGGGTTATAATCAGAATAGATTTAATTCTGGTTTCTGTTTTTTTGAAAAAATGGCGGCTATTAAAAAATGAAAAAAATACATTTTTGGGCTTTTTTTTTGTTAGTGTGTAAACAAGTGAGAAAGTCGGTCAAGCCCGACTATAACATACTCTGTACCTCTCTCTCTCTCTCACTTTCTCTCTCCCTCTCTCTCTCTCTAAGATTGTGCGGCGTTGGTTGTGAAAGGGGGGGTGGGTGGCGGGAGTGATTCACTTATTTGCTCATAACTCGAGAACCGCTCATCCGATCTTTATCATTTCTTCGGCAAATCGATACATTTTGCTAATGACTAACTAACTCTAGAAGGTACGAATTATCTATCTACAAAACTGTGGGAGATATGACGTTTTTTCAAAATTGCGGGGCGGGAGGGGCGTGGCAAAAATTGAAAATAAACTTGATCTGCCTGCAAGTATAAGAAGCATTTGTCCCATACATGTCAAACCTCTATCTCTTACCATCTCTGAGATCTGTTTGTTCATCGGACGGACGGACAGACGGACGGACAGACGGACATGGCTATATCGACTCGGCTGTTGATGCTGATCAAGAATATATATACTTTATAGGGTCGGAAATGATTCCTTCTCCCTGTTACATACTTTTGCACAAACTGTACCTTCGGTACAGAGTAAAAAATAGTACAATTTTTTTAAAATTATGATTGAGGTTCAGACCAGAACGGTGACAATTCTGTGTCGATTTCAGTTTTAATTTCCAAAATCGGTTTAGTGAAACTGGAGATATCATTGCGCAGTCAAAAAACTTGGTTTCGAGATAAACGCGTTTAGTGAAGTTTTTTTTTTGAGGAACTGGCCACAAAAAAAGAAAAATGAAAAAAAAATGCAGTTCTAGAATGGTGACAATTCTGCGTCAATCGCACATTATTTCATTAAAATCGGTTTTAGTAGAACTGGAGAAAAGTGCTTGGCAGTCCGAAAAAGTTAGTTTAGAAAGCAACCAAAAAATATTAATAATTTATAACTTAGAGATATTAGTCGGCGATGCCAGCTGCATACAACGGACCTTTCTCATCTTCAAAAAAACTGTTTTCAGGGAGCAGTCTGAGCATTGTGTAGCATAAACAGTCGATTAATAATCGATATCGATCTGAGGCGACAACATGTATCCATACAAATTAAAAAAAAGCAGCCGATATTTCACAGCTTTATTTACTCCGAAATTTATTTAGTCAAAAATTTCTTGTTTTAACGAAGACATTGTTCGACTAAAAAGGCTATATCTTCTAAAGTATTTCAAAAAAAAATCCTTTTGAGGCGATATTCTTAACTATCCAAGCTATAAAAAAATGCAACAGAAAAAATCGAAAAAAAAAATTTACACATGGAGAATACCCTTAATTCATGAACAAAGTTTGGCATCTCAAAGGTTACTTCTACGAAGAAGTAAAACGAAAAAGGGGAAAAGAAAATTTAATGAATAAACTTTAAACCCAAGGCGCCAGTATTAAACGATAAAATTTCGAAGTTTGGTTTTTCATTACGGTAACTAGAAATTATTGCGAATTTTTGCGCCCTAAGGAACAGAACATTTCAAAGAAAAAAATTTCCCATATGATTATGTTTAGTCTAATGTACATAAGAGCGGATCCCAAACCGGTAAATTGGAAAAAAGTTGGTCTCAGCATTCCCAAAGCTAATTTATGTTGTATAATTAATAACTGTGAAAATCAAAAATTTTGTTTTAATTTTTAAATGGGCGCTACAGGGCCTCAAAGTTTTGAAAATTTTATTCATACGCCACGTTCTCCAAATACAAATTTTAACAACGAAGTTATTAGTTCATTTCAATTGCTGTCATCTTTTGAAATAACACCTAGTAGAAGCCTTTTGTTTTTTTTCATGCCAATAGTTTTGAAGCGTATTAATTTAAAAGTACAGAAACTTTACATAAGTTTTACCGCACCCTATCTTACCGTAATTTTTAAAATTTTTTTTTGATGGTTTAGTCAGTGGACATCAAAATGTTGATCAGATAGGGGTGGAAGGCTATTACGCTTAAAAATTGTGGAATTTCAGCCTAGTGTGTTTTGTTTTTGTAAAACTGTCAACAAATTCTCAACCAACAAATAACTTAACTGGGGGTCGTGAATACCTACATAATGTTTTTATAATTTCCATTCCAAATCCCTGTTAAATGTTCCACAACTGTTGCTGATCTTAAAGCTTTATTGTACCAGCTGAACACGACATCAAATCAAAAACGACTTCAAATGTGTTCAATCACTAGCATCTAACAAAAAAGTATGCATTTGAGGGTTGCAGCTCCCATCTACTAAAGAATGTAACTTTTAGCTTTAAGCTTTTAAAAGGAAACTGAACCAATACCAATTAAATCAATCAAACATTTCTAAGTTTATTTGCATAAATCAGCACAATAACAATTTGAATATCTATAGACTCAGCTTAAGCCTTTTGCCTTTTATTTACTTTATTGGAGAGATTTGTCTCACTTTTCCATTTGCTGAATTTGAATGGGAATTATGCACAAATATTACTGATACTTTCATGCAACCAGGCAGCCATTCCATGTCCCTCTCCTTATGAATATTTAAAGTTGGATAATTTGTGTGGTAAAAATATTAATTGCCAGTTGATGAAATATGCACGTTTTTTGTTTGGTAATACAATTTTCAAAGAGGAAGGTGCGTTGGCGCTTAAGCTGCTCAACAGAGTTTTCAACAACTTTGCTCTACTTCCGGACTTGAAACTCCTACCACTTGGTCCACTTTTTAGAATTGTACACGGATGCTTGATGATTTCTACGTTTGCACTTCTATTTTGTATGCCATTTAGTGCTGCTCCTTTCAATTAAACAAGTTAAGCGAAGGAGAAGAAGGATGGAAAATGGGAAATGGGAATGCGAGAGTTCTTGTCGTGGCGCATTAATTTACACGCGAGTGCATATTTGATTTTATTTTATTCATATTCCTGCCAGACGTTGGTTCTGCGTGAAAAATGTATTTGCATAAAGCAGTTGGCGCTGCTTGGCGTTGACATGCATAAAATTGCAAAGAATTGTTGCCAGCATAATTTAATGCCAAGGGGGAAGCGTCTGAGCTGCTGCTGATGCTGTGTGAAACGTGGCGTATGCGTAATGTAACATTAATTGCATTTATTTATTTGCTGTGTTGATTGATTTCCTTTTTGCCTGCTTAAATTGTAATTCCCTACAATTTTTAGACATTTTCCTTTATCAAAGTCAAAGCTTAATGGGAACAGCCGCCACGCCCACATAAATTAACGCCGATTTAACGAAGCGTTAAGACAAAAGGCGGAGTCAAAAAGCAGCAGCTGCTGGTGCTGGTGCTTGTTCTGCCTGTGACAATAAATTTATTGGTTTTATGGCTTATTAAATACGAGGGTTGCCTTTGATGCTTAAAGACGTGGCTGCTTAAAGCGTAAGCAGGTGCAAATTGAACTTATATTAAAACGTTGAGGTATTTTTAGCAACCTCATACATGATGCTTACAGAACATCGATAAATATTTTAAAAATAATTCAAAAATTGCGAAAAAACATTACCCACGACAGCTTCCTCTTCACAATCTATAGCTAACCTCTTATGTGACAATATTGGGTAACAATATCGGCATGTCTTTCATATAGGCATAATGATACTATTAGGGTATTTAAAACCAAGCCTGTATAATTCTACAGAATGATCGATCGGGAGGTTCGGTTCGCGGACTGGTTCATAAGCTGGTCGACGTAAGATTTGAGATCGAAACTTAGGTTAAACCTTCTAAGGTTGTTAAAAATTTTCTTCTATTTTCGGTGAATTGGAATGGATCAGCAAAATTCTCGGCATTCATTTTATTTCATACCATAATCTACAGGCGGCTAAACCTAGTTCATGATTGTTATCCTTAATAACGTATTCTTCCGCTGCTTGAAAAATATTCTGATGTCAGATATTGGAAGCATTGCACAAATTTAACACACCTTAATTTACATCTTGAAGTCGTGATACATCGAATAAGGCTATGAACTTATAACAGCATCTTCACTAAATAATGCACAGAAAATTAAATGAGATCTTAAGCGACACAAGTGATTTTTTGAACCGAACCCTTTAGTCAGAAGTTAAGGTCCGTTTTATTTCAGGTTCGAGAAGTCAAAAGACTAGTTCATAGGACTCAAACCCGAGCCGAACCTATTCTACGCTATTCGGTTTAGTCTTGTTAAAAACATCCTGAAAAAATTTTATGCAGATCGGATCTAAACACAATATTTATAAAAAGCATACCAAAACGAAGGGTTCTTAGAAAAAAGCCAAAGAAAAAAAAGTAGTTTTTTTTTTCACTTTAATACAAAAATAAAAATAAAGCCTAATAAAATATGTTGGTTTGCACGCATACTTAAAGCTCTTTCAATTTTATGTTAAATGGTACAAACCCAAATTTAACACGTTTTTCATCTTGAAAACTTGATAAATAAAAATAGAGGAAAGCTAACTCGGCCTCGACCGAAGTTTATATACCCTGGAGCATGATATATTTCTGCCAGTTTTTTATATGGCAGCTATACGATATATTCATCCGATTTTGATCAAACTCTCTAAAATTGTGTTGAGACATACACTAAAACTATTTTCTCGACCGATCATTCCTATGGCAGCTATATGCTATAGTCATCCGATTTGGATCAGACTTGACAGAATTATGTGTTAGCATATCATATTAATCAGTAACGAGTTTGGGAGCGATAGCATTGAAAACAAAAAAGTTTTTCATACTAAAACTTTTTTCAGATCTATCTTTTGTATGGCAACTATACTATATAGTTGCCTGATTGGCATAAAACCTGCTGAAATTATGTGAAAGCATATAAAACTTCTAAATACGAGGTTTGGTAGCGATAGCATTGAAAACAAAAGAGTTTTTTTTACTAAAACTACTTTTTTAACCGATCGTTCCTATGGCAGCTATATGCTATAGTCATCCGATCCGGCCGGTTCCGACAAATGTGCAGCGTATTTATACCAAAAGACTTCGTGCAAAGTTTGGTTACGATAGCTTTAAAACTGACGGAGGAGATAGCATAGAAACAGACGGACAGACGGACATGGCTATATCAACTCAGCTCGTCATGCTGATCAAGAATATATATATATATATATTCCTTCTATGCGTTACAAACATCCCGACAATTTTAATATACCCTCTCCAAGGGTATAAAAATGATTTATATCAAATAAAATAAACAAAACTACATTTGAGCTTAGGTGCTCTTGCTCTTGGGAGCATAATATTTGATATGGGCTACCCGCGGGCCGCGAACGTACACTTTGATGTACAAAAAAGACAGAAAACAATAATTGTCCCCTTTTTTGCGATTTGATAGCATTTTGTTAGTTCTTTGCTTAGTGCAAAAGACGGGGTTTATCGAGTTTTAGATTTCATAATCCGCCCACGAGGAAAATGCCCGGAAAATTCAGTTTCAGTTCAGTTTTTATTTTCATAACTATTTTTCCTACGATTGGCTTGAAACTCGGTTTGTAAGGACAGAATGTGAAATAGTTTGAAATGTGATTTCCGATGTAGGAATAACAAAATAACTATTTTTCTTTCGATTGATTTGAAACTCGGTTTGTAAGGTGTTGGAAATACCGCCGGGGTGCCCTCTCTGGAAGTGGTTGGGAAGTGGAAGGGATGTGGGTGGGAAGTGAGTGGGATGAGGGTGGTATTTTGTTTTGGAAGTGAGAGGAATGTGCCGGGAACTGGAGGGATGTGGGAGGAATGTGGGTGAGATGTGGGTGGAAGTGGATGTGCATTGGCTGTATACTGTTGAAGGCGCAGCGAAGCGCGACGGGTTATTCGCTAAATTATTACAAAAGAGGATTCATGTAGCTTTCCATCGTGTTACAGTGTTTACACAGAAAAATATCTCTATTGAATTATTCTAAAATTAAATTAAGTACCGGTCGCGAACGTACAATTAGAACTTAAGAAGCAAAAATAAAAAATAAACCGTTAATCGAACTTTTTGGGTCTTTACGCATTTTTTTTTCTCTTAATTGATTGCAATGAAGAGATGTTAGAAAGAGTGCAAACATAGCATATGTTTTGAATGTAAAAATAATTAAATCTAAAAATGTCATTAAATTTTATTTATGGTCCATTTAGCGGAAATGCCCATATTGCGTTTTCTAAATTTTCTAAATTTTTATACCCCTTGAGATGGTATATTAAAATTGTCCGGATGTTTGTATCGCATAGAAGGAAGCATCTCCGACCACATAAAGTATATAATTCTTGATCAGCGTGACGAGCTGAGTTGATATAGCCATGTCCGTCTGTCCGTCTGTCCGTCCGTCCGTCCGTCTGTCCGTCTGTCCGTCCGTCTGTTTCCCATGCCTATCTCTCCCCGTCAGTTTTAAAGCGATCGTAACCCAAACTTTGCACGAAGTCTTTTGGTACAAATACGCTGCACATTTGTAGGAACCGGCCGGATCGGATGACTATAGCATAAAGCTGCCATAGGAACGATCGGTTGAAAAGTAGTTCTAGTGAGAAAAACTTTTTGTTTTCAATGGTAGCGTGTTTGTAGGTTTCAGTTATAAATATCATCTGTCTCAACACATTTTTAGAGAGTTTGATCAAATTCGAGATTATATCGTATAGCTGCCAAAAAAAACTGGCAGAAATATATCACGCTCCAGGGTATATAAACTTCGGTCGAGCCGAAGATAGCGTTCCCCTATTTTTTATAATAATAAAACTTAAAGATAACGTTTTATTTTTTTTGAGTAATAAATAAAACTTAAAATATAGGACTTAATTTTTGAAGAGTTAATAAAAATACAAAAATAATGGTAACGTCTTGAACAATAAAAATATATTGAAAAACACCATAATTTTTACATTTTCGATCAAAATCACTCAAAAAATAAATTTAATATTTTTTGAAATATTTCTCAAAAAAATACTCTGACACAAATCTTGCAAGATTTGTTTAGTCTTTTGGCCAATTTGAACCAATTTGGTGGATATTCCAAACGTTTGCCGGATTACAAAAATTTTCCTGCCTTGCAAATTTGTATAGAATTTCAATAAAAATTTTCAATACATACATGGGGACAGGAAGAATATATTGGTTTTTGTGAGCTCGTATATAATTTAAAAAGGGTATGTCTTCATTGGAAAAATTTGTAGAATTGCTTGGGATAGTTTATTTCAAAGTTAAGAATTAGTACTTAATGATATTATATATTATAATATGTAAACAAATGAAAAAACAAGTTTGGGTTCCCAAAGAACGCTCCTAAAAAGAGTGAAAAAGTCCTTTTTTTCAACTCTTAGCTCAAATTACTCAAAATTTCGACGCGATGAACCATTTCTGAAAAATAGATTCGTGTTCAGCACAGGAAAATCATCCAAAATCATTACCAACCCCCTTCAATTTACTGGAAAAGTCACATTTTGCAGCCTTGTGTTCTTCTTTTAGATCAAAAATACAGAAACGAGGAAGCAAAGCTAACTTCATCTGTGCGGAAGTTCAAATACACTTGAAAAATCGATTAAGAGCGCTTATATTGCAAACAAAAAAGTTTTTCTCACTGAAACTCATTTTCCGACCGATCATTTCTATTGCAGCTACAAGAAGTAGTCATCCGATCCCGGCGGTTTCGACATATTAGCAGCGCGCAGTCAAAAGAGGACTATGTGCGAAATTTCAGCTCGATAGCTTTAAAACTGAGGGACTAGTTTGCGTCGAATCAGGCGGGCGGACAACTCAGCTTGTCATGCTAACCAAGACTATATATTCTTTATGTGGTCGGAGATGATTCCTTTTATGCGTTGTTCTGGACAAAATTATAATACACTTTTCCAGTGTATGAAAAGTCCTATTTTCGGTCTCTGATAAAACCCTTTTGTCCATATCAATTAAAGTTTTTAGTTAAGCTTGGTATGCGATACTTCAAAAGTATGGCCTCATTTATTGAATAAAACTCTCATCTCTAGTTGTTTTGTTTTCAAATTTGACCTTGGCGGGAAAATTCAAATCAATTCACAGCGAATAGTTATAGGTGGCCTCCATTGATGCAATAGTTGATACAATAATGATCCTTACATTATTTGTAATTTTTCAATAATTTGCTCTAACTAGGCATTGGTGCTTTTATGGACTCGACTAGGTAAGGGGCTGAATTGACCGGTCCATGACATCTCGTTTTTATGTATATATAATGGAACGGCATGAAAAGCAGATGTCCCAAGTCCGACCACTTAAAAGTTATGCAGTTGATCCATTGGACATACGGAATAGCCGTCGTCCACAATTGAATCACTTTGTGCAGGGCCAAAGTTGCTCATCATCAGCAATCTGGCATAAGTTGGGCAAAAACGACATGACTCCCGCTACATCGTTGCCTCCCTTGAGTTGCGAGGGATACGCCTTCATCGCTTCCACTCTTGGCGTGCTTATCACTCCGGCAGAGAAGGCTGTCCTTTAACGAAGAAAAATCCGTTTTGCAATGGTTCCCTAGCAAAAACAAACATAGTGAATAGCATAATTTATTGAGTTTAAATATTATAATTATCTTCCTTTCCAATGGCAGTGACCATACTTTCCGAGAAAATTTTTGTCAAGCCGCTGTCATAATGCTGTTTATGAATGAGCTTCCACAAAACTGATTTCTCTTTTATTAAATTACCTTGGGCCACCTTTACTCCATCAAAGAAAAGTTGTACTGCCTTTTTTAATGTTTTTGTATTGTTTTTTTTACTCAATTTTAAACACCGCGCCAACAACATTGTTTTATTTGTGTCTACCGCCACATGTAGTGTATATGTAGAGGCGAAAATATGTTTTACATATATTTCACACCTTCGAAATCATCACTATCGCGTGCCCCTGTCGGGTGACTATTCGCGTAACCTTGACGTCGGGTGGCAACGCTGTGATATCGTGGTCACTTTCGCCGTGAACTCCCAAAATTAAATTAAAATTTTTTTTTTTTTTTTTTTTTTTTTTTTTTTTTTGGGGTTTTTTATAATTTTTTTTTTAATTTTTTTTTTGTAAATTAGCTTTTACTCATACGGTCACCTTCACGAGCCCTTGGCGTCAGCTGTGAAGTAATCTAGCCATGAAAAAGCAAATTCTCAAACTTTGCCGTTCGGATTCAGATTTCTCTTATGCGAAAAATTTAAAGCACACACGCCAATAGATTAAGAGAAGCTTGACCCCGTTGGAGGAGCTGTAATAGCCAATTTTACATTACCCTCAAATAAAATAGTCCATCCAAAAAGTGTTCCATTTTCAAGAAATATAAAAAGCAACCCTCTTGAAACGCAATAAATTTGATTGTCAAATGAGTTTTACTTGAATTATAATTTATGTATAGCAAGTATAGCGAGCTTTTAGGCGAACGAATCATAATTGATTCAACTTGGGAGCTGACACACACGCGCGCACCTCCGCACACACACACAAGTGCCACTTGGCACAAAAGTTGAGAGTTTTCAAACTTTGCTTGAAAAGTGAAAAGGACACAGACCATGATTGAACAGATGCTGAATAGACCCTTAAGTGGGTTCTTCAAGTAAATTTCGCTCACTCCAAAAAGCTTTAGAGTGTTAAACATTTTTTAATTAAAATTTGTGTGACCAACCAACTAATTAAAAAGCCGCAAACATTTAAGCAACGTTGCGAATTGGCAGCCAATTTCTGCACAACTTATGCCCAGTTGGCCTTTAATGGCACATTCATTTGTCATCGTTCCGTGCTGTTTGCCTGTTGCCATGGCACATCCTTTTCGAGTTTTGCGCTCGTTTTGTCATAGCCTTTTGTTGTCCCCCCTTGTTTTAACTTTTTTCCGCCCAAAAAGGTTTTTTTACATATTTTTTTTTTAAACCCAATGGTTTTGTTTGTGGGGGGTTGTAAGTAGGTGTGTGGGGTGTTTTTCAGAAATTTGGGTGGGGTGGTACCACAAGAAGGAAAGGAAAAAATTTTTTTGGGAGGCTTTCGTTTTTTATTGAATAAAGAAACTTTTTAACCACCATGTTTTACCCAAATTAATTTTTTTTCTTTCTTGTTATTTTAATTTTCTTTCCAAAAAAAAAATTAAAAATTTGTTTCTCCAGTTAATCCAATGCAAGTCTCACCCAAAAATACAATCAATCCCAATATCCAACCCAAGCTCAGACATAGCCAAGCCCCCAATAAATCCGCCACCTTAAACTCACGAAATGCCTCATGTTCAAATGGATCTGCCTTAGCTAATCATTCCCAGGGCAAGCATCTCGCGTAGAGTTTGCTGCTTCCAGTAGTCCACCAGACCCGTGGTGTGAACCCGATGAATGAATTGATTCAAGGGACGCTCAAATATCGAATTGGCCTGCATGGGCACGGACATAAGAAGGAAATTACCAATCATTAGATCAGAATAAGTACAGACAGCTGGCTTAGCCAAGAACTCCTGGCGCTTAATTATGACGGGCCACTCCACGCTGGACGTGGAAAAAGAGATGCTGAGATTATATTTTCTTTGCTGATATTCCATGGTCGGTAGGAACTTAATTTTGGAACGTATTGCATTCACTGGACTCGAGTCGTCATATCTATCCAGATAGAACCGTACGGCTTCATCAAAATAAATGTTCACATCAGAATCGCGGAGTTGTTCAAAATTGGTGATCTGTCGCTCGGTGGGTCGCCTGGTAAGTAAAGTCTTCAGGTGGGCCACATACAGAGTGCTCAGCACCAGACCAAGTAGACAGAGCAAAGCCTGTGTAACCCTTGGGCTGAGCATGTGGTGGGCATTCAGCTTGAACGAGTGACCCAGCAAGCCGGAGATCATGCGCTCATTGAAAAAAAGGTAGGTCCAATCCAGTCTCCTCTGGAGCAAAAGATAACTGAAGACAGTGTCGAGTAGGGAGAATATGACATAGCAAATGAAGAGCACTCCAAATAGATTTGCACTGCACACCATGGAATAGACCTTGGCGGTGGTTACCTCCCGGGCACAAGGCACTATAAAAAACCATTTGGCCACATCAACGGGATACGAGAAAACGCCCTGCTTATTGGTTGGTTCATAGGGACAGAGGCTAATGGGTAGGGAAAGAGTTCCATTTAGTGTCATATTTCGGAGAAGTACGAAGGACATTTTCTGGCCGGGCTCAACCTGATGTTGCCACTGCAGCGAGATGTTGTACAAGCTAGAGAATTCCTGCATCAATTTGGCCACATATCCTGTCAAACGAAGCTCCTGCGTCTTTGCATCCTTATAGACCAGCGAACGTGGTGCCAGCTGATCGGGTAGCGTCTGTATGGACTTGCCCTGATAGTTGTGAATGGCGCTGAAGATGGGTTCCCTGTTCAGGTCTATGTCCAGCCATTTGTTTTTAGCAAAAGGCTGCAGCCGAAAGATTTTTCCCGTTTCAATTATAACAGCCACCTGCAGAAAGCGCAACTGCTCGGCTGTTTCAGCCATATCCTTGAGCAGATTAACGCATTCCTTCACTTCACTCTCCAACACGAACAGCAAACGCACTTGTCTCATATTTTCCAGATTTCTATCCAATGCCTGCCACAATTCCAGGTTCATGTCATTATTTTGGTTAAACCAAACTAGAGCCAACATTTCATTGTTAAAACTGCCACTCAAATAGAAATCCACTTGCTCATCCAAGCTTAAAACGGGCCAAGGAACTGCTGCCAAATCGAGACCTTCCTGCCAGGCTCTGCTGTTGCTGCTGCTGTGTTTGAACAGCACTAGAGTCTCATACGGTTGCTCCTGATAGATACTTTCCAGTGTGTTGTTTAGTTGGAGCAAAAGTGGAACCACCAGCTGCCACATGTTGACGTTGAATGGTTACAAGTTCACAAGTTCTGGGCAGGCTAAAATGCTTATCACATTGATCTGAGCTGTGTGGGGGATTTGAAAAATGATTCAGTTGAACGGTTTACAGTGAGTGGCTAATGGATTAATAGTCATTTCCGACGTTAACATAAAGTTTTACTACTTAAATGTTTTACAACTTTATTTACTGAGGAATATAGGGAGGTTTTTGAAGTCAGACCGTCCGGCTATCCGACTGCTTTAATTTACACTCAGAAAAAAAACCGAGCACTTTGTACTTGTACGGTAAGTACGAAACTACTTGATTTTCACTTTTTTTTAAGTACGATTTTTTTAATCCCGAAACACTTCTTTTAAGACTGCTTCCGGGATATTTTAATTAAATTTCAAACTATTACAATATATTTTGGTAGTCATACTCTTCATTTGTTAAGGTCTTAGGTACAGCCAGATTTACTCTCAAAATGAGTGCAAAACTGTTCTTCATCAAAGTCAAATAAATTCTAAACTCAACCCCAAACCATTTTTAAAGCAAAAATAATACTTCACAAAACAAGAAAGAGTGTTGCGGTCGAGTGCCCCGACAGCAAAATACCCTGTTCCAAGTAATGTGGTTCTATAGCTTTGAACTCTTTTTATTTTAAAATTTATTTGAATAAATGGGGAGGCGCACTTGCATATCTTCGGTGTTTTGCTCGGATCTTTTAGTGGTATATAGAATAGACAGATATTGGGCCTTACTGAATATATATTAAGTCACTAGGTTCAAGCTTAAGAATTGTAGCTCTGACAGTTTTTCGCGGTTAGAAGAAGGAGGAGGAGGAATTTGCCAAATCTGGAGCAAACTTGATCTGGGTGCAGTATACACCTACATACATGCAAAAATTTGTGGCTCTACCTCTTATAGTCTCTGAGATCAACGCGTTTATACAGAGAGAAAGACAGTTTTTCGCTGTTAAAAGATGGAGAAGGAGGAATTTTCCAAATCTGAAACAAACTCGATGTGGGTACAGATACACCCTACATACATGCCAAAAATTGTGGCTCTATCTGTTACAGTCTCTGAGATCGACGCGTTCATACAGACAGACAGACGGACAGACGGACATGGCTAAATCGACTCGGCTGTTGATGCTGATCAAGAATATATACACCTTATGGGGTCGGAAGTTGCTTCCTGGATGTTGCATTTAGGGCTCAACTTCATGATCCCCTTTCTCCCATTTTTACGAAGAGTTTTTTTTTTTAATTCAAGCATTTCCAATTTGTCTTTAGAATATAGGTCTCTGTATAACATTAAAATCCAAAGGAAATGAATTAAACTAAGACCAAGATGTTTACACTCAAGTTGGTAAGAAATCTACTTACTCACTCCATAACCAAAGTGTTAAAACCATTTCAAGAACAGATTCAACTTAAAAAATTCGCATTTTTCGTAGCTTACTTTAACTTTTTAGCATTGTAAGCTCTATGCTGTACTTAATCCAAGAAATTTTTTGAGCTACGTATTCTTAAATTTTTAGGGTACTAATATGTACAAAAGTTCTTGATTCGAGAACGTTTGTACTCATTTAAATAATTTTAACAGTCGTTTTTATACCCCTAGAGAGGGTATATTGAAATTGTCGGTTAGCAGAAGGAAGCATACTCCGACCACATAAGGTATATGGGCATTTCCACAGTCGCGAACGCGACAATCGTACACCTTTAAAGTGCAGAAAAATATAGAAGACAAAACGAATTTTGATTTTGTTTCTATTTTTTGTTAAATTTTGATAGTAGTATATTTAGTGCAAAGGGAGGTTCAGTCAGTTTGACGATTCGTATACTTCACAAAAAATCATGGGATTATCACGCGACAAAAATGGAAGTCGTTTTCGACTGCATCTAAAAAAATTTATAAATCTGCGAAAGTTAAATAAATATTTTGAAGCAGATAACTTTTAAATAAGGGGAATATTGCAGCTTTTGTTAGGTGCAATCGCCTGCCAGTTGATCTTTACATTAGTTTTGTTTTTATAAGCTTGAATATTATGAAGAACGCGACATTTAAGCAATACGTAAC
>JAEIFU010001213.1:0-65260 GCA_018904235.1 Lordiphosa stackelbergi
GAGCAGGAGGGTTTTCTGAGAGCCGGATTCATTAACAGAATTTCACTGCATACTTTTAGGTTTTTAAAACTATATTAGGCTTGCATACGGTGTCTATTTTTGGCAGATTAGGTATTACAAGCGCCCAGAAAGGGCACTCTTTGAAAAGTGTATTATAATTTGCCCAGAAGTGTGCAACGCATAGAAGGAATCATCTCCGACCACATAAAGTATATATATTCTTGATCAGCATGACGAGCTGAGTCGATTAAGCTTTGTCCGTCCGTCTGTCCCTCTGTCTGTTTCTACGCGAACTAGTCCCTCAGTTTTAGAGCAATCGAGCTGAAACTTTGCACAGAGTCTTCTTTTTACTGCACGCTGCTAATATGTCGGAACCGACCGGATCGGATGACTACTTCTTGTAGCTGCCATACAAATGTTCGTTCGGAAAATGGATTTTAGTAAGAAAAACTGGTTTGTTCTCAATATTACTGCTGTTAAACACGGTCATGGGCAATATGTAATGTTTTTAAGCTGATCTGCGAAGTTTGGTCGAAGTCGCTAACCGTTGAGACAAGCTATTTCAAGTGTATCAAAACTTCGGTACAGACGAAGTTAGCTTTGCCTTTCTCGCTCAACATTTTTTGGCATTTCAAAACATTAATTGCTCTATACATTTATAGCTGTTTATGTTATTGAAAGAACAGTCGTGCCATGGCACCAGAGCAATACGATTTTGGTTGAAAAAAAAAACTCATTTTTAAGGCCGTGCCAAAATTACAGGGAGGCACAAAAAATGTTTTAAACCTGCAATTAGAGTTCATGGTTCTATATTCTTTCAGAGGAATTAAGTTTTTTTTCCAATATTCCCACATTAATTTTTTGGCTTTATGACAACATTTTGGCAATTCCGGCCAGTGTGCAATGGGAAAGCGGTTCGAACTCCACCCATAGAGGTCTAACTAAGAAAATGGAATTTATGGAAAACCACTCGATGGAATTGCTTAAGATTTTAAAAATATTGAGATACTGACCAATTGAATGTGTCCTTAAGAGATGGTAACATTCATCGAAAAACCGCTATAGAAGGTACCACATTTGACAGCACCCATTTTCGAGTCCATATAGGCCATAAACTTGAGATAAAAATAGAGATTTAACTATAATGCCATACTAGAAAAAATGTGGTATTAATGATCTCATAAGAAATGTAAGTGAAGACTAATATTGCACATTTTTCGTTCGAAAATAATATTCTTGAGAGCCCCCCAAAGTCGATTTCTAGATCTGCGCCTGTAGTTTTGTCGGTGGTTACTTCTCGCTGAGGTTGCCTCTCGTAGAGTACTTTGTGCACTCAGAAAAAAACGACCGGCAGAGTTCTAGAATAAACATCGGCGATGATGAAGGACCAGGTAAAACTGTGTTGATGATCCAAGATCAGTTGAAAGATCGTTTATATATGCAGGCACAGGCGAAACGGGGCAGAGCTGTTGCTGTAGGTACTGGATTAAAACGACTAACTGAATCATAGAACAGTGCTTAGGGATGAATCACCATGTATAATAGGTTCTTTGGTAAGGTTCATTGTAGAAGAATTTGGTGAATAAATTCATTCATAAGCTAATGCAAAATATAATTAACAAATTAGGCTTTGAACAGATTTGAATACTTTTTATAGAGGGCACTTGAGTGAGTGATGCCACTGTCTGCTCGCCTCCGACACAGTTGATCAGGTATTCGTCGGCATAGAACCTTCATTATACCCTTGCAAAGGGTATTATAATTTTGCCCAGAAGTTTGCAACGCATAGAAATATTCATTTCCGACCCTATAAACTATATATATTCTTGATCAGGGTGACGAGCTGAGTCGATTGAGCTTTGTCCGTCCGTCTGTCCGTCTGTCTGTCCGTCTGTCTGTCTGTTTCTACGCAAACTAGTCTCTCAGTTTTAAAGCTATCGAGCTGAAATTTTGCACAGAGTCTTCTTTTTACTGCACACTGCTAATATGTCGGAACCGACCGGATCGGATGACTATATCTTATAGCTGCCATAGGAACTATCGGTCGAAAAGGGGGATCTTTGTAAGAAAAACTTTTTTGTTTTTAATGTTAACGTGTCTCACTTCAGCGATTATTAATGAACGAACACCAGTAAAGCTATTAAGGTCGATGCGCCACAGCCCGGGCGGTACATTTTAAAAGCCTAATATTTAAAGAATCTGCAATAATACAGCACAGTTTCGCCCTCTGCCGTATGCATCACCCCCCGAATTGACCGAGCGATATTACCACCAGGGATGTATCGAAAGGACTAAAAAGTAGCAATAGTAAAAGGGGTATTCAGCCGAATAAATAACATCCCAAACCATATGTACACATGGCAGACACTTTCAACGTCATATTTGGAGTCAGCAGAAGTCCCAGACAGCTTCAGAAAAACATTATATACCCGATTTACAAAAAGGCGACGTTATGGATCCGGGAAATTACAGAGGCATATCCTTTGTATTTTTCAAAAAGCAGGGATCAAATCGCATGACATATTGGGAGAATACCAATCAGGATTCAGGGAAGGCTACTCGACTGTGGACAGCATTTTCGCACTAACATCAATTGCAAAGCACTATCTGGAAAAAAGAAGAAGATGTATGTAATTTTGTTGACTTCAAAGCCGCGTTCGATACGGTAGACAGACGTAGTCTGATCTGAAATTAAGCAACCTGGGAGTTTCAATAAAGATCATTGATGTCATACAAAGCCTCTATTGCCTTAACAAAACTACCGTATGGGATGGAAAGGAGTTATCTGAATGGTTTGAAATGAACTTAGGAGTTAAGCAGGGTGCCTGCTTAGTCCATTACTATTTGCACTATATGTGGACGACATTGATGCGAACCTGCCTGGAGGTGTAGAACTGGGAACACAGGTATCAGGGTATTGATGTATGTGGACGATATGGTGCTGGTTAACACAGTCCAACTAGCATGCAGCAAATGATTGACGCCCTTTAGTACATATTGTCAAAGATGGAGCTTGAAGATAAAACATTGAGAAGTCTAAGGCGATGGTGATAAGAAACAGCAGAGGCCGCAGGGCAAGATTAGATGCGTGGACATTAAACGGAGTCGAACTTGAGACAGTAAGCGAGTATATCAATACCTGGGCATGTTATTAACCCCCAATATGTCTTTTTACCAAACACCCGGGAAAAACTGACGGACTCCAAAATCGCTATAAATAGTACCTGGAAAAATCTGCTTGCAAAAAACAGTCAATAACAGTAACAAAGTACAAATTGTTTCCTCGCTACAGCCAGGGCTATCATGTGCTATGCGGCACAGGTCTGGGGCTTTTCGTCGGCAATGAGAAGTTGAGTTGACCTCCTGCGCTTTTTTATCAAGAAAGTACTTACCTGCCAATGAATGCATCAACTATGCCATACATATTGAAACGGGACTGACAACCCTCTTTCAATATACACTACAGCTGCACTTCAATTATGTCAATAAAACTATGCGGATGGAACCGTCGAGACTACCAAGAATCATTGTTGAGCATCTACTGGAGAGCAAATCACAGTTCTTTCAAAAATGGGATAGTATGGCGAGAGAACACAACACAAGCATGTTTACAAATGATAGCAGTGCCTGGGTTGTTATAGTGAGAGAGAAGCCAATTCGAGCGCGAAGCACGTCAGAGCGAAACGCGAGGCACCTATAAATGTCTCGAATTCAACCTTGCCTCTAATAATTATTTTAACGACGAGTTCAAAAACATACGCCATATCGCCTTATATTTCGAGCAAGAACAGAATCGATCCGCCTCTGCTATACACCACACACGTCACGCCAGTAAGCTACACCCTCTGCAATTCTAGGAACGAGGAGATATAGCCCATTTGTAGCACGATGTCCGATTCTAGGAGAGTTACGGGCACTGCATTTTGACAATGGAGCATGACAACACAACAATTGCACGAAGTATTAAATGGTCAGAATTGAATAGTCTTATTGGATACCTTAAAGAGGCTATAGAATATCGGCGAGAAATTATGATAGATGTCTAGACAGAACATTCCAATCGCATCATGGTGAGAACGGGCGTAGTATCTCGTGACGAGCGGGCAGCTGGGTGGGCAGTACCTACCGTGGTGCGTTGGTATGGGCAGTTCTACACTACCTATATATTAGGCGAACGGCATACAGCCAAGCCTTTATTTATTCTTATTCTTTTTCTTTTACATATGTATATTGTCAACTATTTTGTTATACCCTATATATTAGCAACTTTGTATGTAGATGATAAGGAGATAAGAAATAATAAATACTACTACTACTACTTAATATTATAATACATAGATTTGGAAGTTTTTCCTAAAATCGGATGACTATATCTTATAGCTGCCATAGGAACTATCGGTCGAAAAGGGTTTTTAAGAGAAAAATTTTTGTTTTTATTTGTTTACGTGTCTCACTTCAGCGATTATTAATATTTGCGATTTCACATAGATTTGGAAGTTTATGTCAAAATCGGATGACTATATCTTATAGTCGCCAGAACTATCGGTCGAAAAGCGGGTTTTGCGAGAAAATTTTTTTGTTTCTATTTGTTTACGTGTCTCACTTCAGCGATTATTAATATTATACGCTTTCACATAGATTTGGAAGTTTTTTCTTAAAATCTGATGACTATATCTTATAGCCGCCTTAGGAACTACCGGCCTAGTGGGTTTTTATGGGAAAAAATTTTGTTGTTGTTATTGCGTTAACGTGTCTCACTTCAGCGATTATTAATATTATATGCTTTCACATAGATTTGGAAGTTTTTCTCAAAATCGGATGACTATCTATAGCTGTCATAGGAACCATCGGTCGAAAAGTGGGTTTTATTTAGAAAATAGTTTGTTTTAATGCTGGCGTTCTTAAACTCTTGATGTATTAAAACATTTGCAGGGTATAAAAACTTCGGCAAACATCGAAGCATTGGCCTTCTAAGCTCTTTTTCCTCTGTGCAGAGATGACGATAACTTTTTTAAAAATGTGCTTCAGTGAGGAAGCCATATTATTCGGCTCTATGTGTCTTCGGTACAGGTAATAAAAATGTGGCAATGCGAGGGCTGTTTAATAAGTTCTCGGCCTCCAAAGTAGGGTCTTCTCAATACAAGTGTGTTGATGGTTCGCAGCTTTCGAGCAAAAGTGCTACCGCCTCATCCGGAGTTGGAGGTATGGAACAAAGTTTTTCGGCTCCGGCGGGATCATAAAGTTATTGTTATCAACGCCTCTATTGTCTTTTCTTTTTATACTCTGTACCGAACATAGTATGCTGGTTTGTGCAAAGTATAACAGGAGAAGGAATCAAATAGATTCTGATCAGCATCACCAGCCGAGCTGGATATGAGCGCCGTCCAGCCTGTCCGGTCTGGGGTCTGTCCACATTCATCCGTCTGTCTGTCTATCTGTCCGTCTGTCCGTCCGTATGAACAAACAGATCTCAGAGATGTTAAGAGATACAGGTTTGACATGTATGGGACAAAATGCTTCTTATACTGTGTAAGGTGACTGCTTATTTTCAATTTTTGCAACGCCCCCTCCTACCCCCGAAATAAGGAAAGAACGTCATTTCTCCCACAGTTTTGTGGATAGACGTTTTGTACCTTCTAGAGATAGTTTGTCATTATGTATCGATTTGCCAAAGAAATGGTGAAGATCGGATGAGCGGTGCTCAAGTTATGAGCAAATAATTTCCTCTTCATCCACCATCGTTGTATCACACACGTGGACATCCCTGTTGATTCATTGTTGATGTGCTATTTACTTAAAATACCATGTTCGATAATAACCATTTTGAATTTTTTGCCCTGAATGTTGGAAAATTTCGTGCGCTTTTTTGAAACCTTTTTTCAAATAAATCTCAAATTTTTGTGTCAATTTACTTTCAGCTCACTGCATGCTCCTTAAGCTGCTCAAAAATCCAGCTTGAAATTGCACATACAGCGTTGGCTGAACTCAAATTTAACTACAAGTATCAAGAGAATGTACGCAAAGCCGCAAAAAGGCGCAAAAATCATTAATAACACGATGAGAAATACACTTTAAGGTCAAACTCTAAATATTTATTTTTTGTCAGATAATCGGGCTCGTTCCGAATTCCGAACGAGTGGAATTGTCGCAAATCGAGTTGATTCCTGTTCCGAATTCCGCAAATCGATCAAAATGTCGTTTTCAAAAGTTGTTCTGCAGACTCAGCGAAATGAAAAGTAATTGATATTAAAAGCCTTAATTTAGTTTGGAGTGTATTTTAAAATAATTTTTTATTAATAAACATCTATAAAATACTGCGTGAATAGCAAAACCGAGCGGTCGATTTCAAACCGAGCTGTTCTGAATTTCACTACGTATTAGTCGATTTCAACCGTCAATCGATAGCTGCTAGGTTGCTTTATATAAATTAATGTATTCGGTCAGCACTTTTTATACCCTCGAGAGTGGTATATTAAAATTGTCCAGATGTTTGTAACGCACAGAAGGAACATCTCCGACTATATAAAAGTATATATATTCTTGATCAGCATGACGAGCTGAGTTGATATAGCCATGTCCGTCTGTCCGTCTGTCCGTCTGTTTCTATGCTATCTCCTCCGTCAGTTTTAAAGCTAGCTCAACCAAACTTTGCACGAAGTCTTTTGGTATAAATACGCTGCACATTTGTCGGAACCGGCCGGATCGGATGACTATAGCATATAGCTGCCATAGGAACGATCGGTTGAAAAAGTAGTTTTAGTGAGAAAACTTTTTGTTTCAATAAGCCCGCATTTATAAGTTTTCTAAGATTTCACATTATTTCACCGAGATTTTATCAAATCGGACAACTATATAGTATAAATACAATATACAAAGATAGATCTGAAAAAAGTCTTAGTAAGAAAACTTTCTTTTTTGTTTTCATTGCTATCACCCTCCCACTTTCCCAGGTTAGATCTATATTATATACTCTTTACCCCCCCCCCCCCCCCCCACACAATTACTGGTGCTTGATTTAAATCGGATGACTTTAGTTATAGCTGCCATAGGAACGATCGGTCCAAAATGTAGTTTTAGTGAGAAAATCTTTGATTAATATATCGTATAGCCATATATCAAACTGGCAGCATATGTCATGCTCCTGCTGGTATATAAACTTCGGTACAGCTAAAGCATTTCTTTATTTCTTTTTCTATTTTATTTAGGCTATATCAAACCATATTTGTTATACAGACCAAATTCTAATACTAAGTACTGTTTTAACTAAAAATAAATGGACTTATATAATGTTAATAAGAGCTTTGTAAATTAAAAATGATGGAGATGGTGACAACTCCGCTACTGTCGAGTACATAAACACACGCGCAGGGCAGCCAGAGACAGCGGCTATAAACCGAGTTCGAAAAGTAAAACGTAACCAAATCGATCGAATTTGAATAGCAAATACCAAAACGTTCTTTTGTTTCGTTTACGTTCGGAATTCGGAACAGGCCTGAATGTCAGAAAGTAAGTTTTTACTGCACATTTCACGGGCACGTTGGTTAGGTTTTTCCTTATAAGGACATAACAAATCGGTTAACAGAAACAACATTTCAGCAAAACAACACACAATTTGTTTAAGTTGTCACTTTCTACATGCCTTTGCCTTTAATTTCCATATTTTACATATAATTTTTACTCACAGGTGATAAATTGGCACAAGCTTAAAGTAGAGTGACTGTTTCTCGTTTTTTAACACAACAACTAATTAAAACAATTAATTGATTGTGATGGTTTTTGTGTCTAACATTCTGACCGGGAGGGTCACGGTGGGAGAGTCACCCTCCGGATGCGCAATCTCTATAAATATAAAAGAGAGTGTCCTGACTGACTGACTGACTGACTGATTCACTGATTCACTAACTGATTGGCAATCATCGCACAGCCTAAACGGTAAGAGATAGAAAGCTGAAATTTGGACAGGAGTTTCTGTTAGTGGTGAAAGTGCGTACTAAGACGGGGTTTTGGAAAATTCCACCCGGAAAAGTCGGAAAAGCGTCGGAAAAGTTTGTATGGGAAAAATGTTATTTTTCATCCGAGTGACATGAAACTTGGTTTGTAAGCATAGTACGCGAAATAATTCAACCGTGTTTCTCCCGATTTTAAAAAATCCGCCCACGAAAATCAAAAAAAAACAACTATTTCACCGTACTTGAACGGTTTGAAGGATAATGAAATAGTTTGAAAGTGATTTTCCGATGTTGAGAAACGAATCGGAAAATTCCCGGAAAATTCCCTGAAAAAATTTTTTTCATCCGATTGGCTTGAAACTCGGTTTGTAAGGACATACGAAATAATTTGAAATGTGATTTTGCCATGTCGGAAAATTCGCCTGCGGAAAATGCCCGGAAAATTCTACATGAAAATAGCTATTTTTCATCCGATTGGCTTGAAACTCGGTTTGTAGGGATAGAATACGAAATATGGAAAGGAATGTGGGTGGGATGTGGGTGGTATGCAGATTTGAAGTGGGTGGGATGTGGGCAGGAAGTGGGCGGGATGTGGGCGTAAAGTTGGTGGAAAGTGAGTGGGAACTGGGGGAAATTGGGTTTAAAGTGGGTGGGATGTGGGTGGACTGTAGGTGGAAAGTGGATGCGATGTGGATGGGATGTGGGCAGGAAGTGGGAGGGAAGTGGGAGGGATGTGGGCGGGATGGTGGCGGAAAGTGAGTGGGAACTGGGTGGAATGGGATGAAGAGTGGATGGGAGGGATGGGGGTGGAAGTTGGAGGGAAAATCCATCAGCAAAGAGCATACTGTTCAAGGCGCAGCGAAGCGCGTCGGGTTATTTGCTAGTAAAATATATTTTTGTCGAGATTGGTACCAGGGTATCTAACAAGATGCTGATAGGGTGTGTCTATCGACCAAATAGAAATGACTTAACTATTTTACCCTCTACTTTGATCCTAGATTATGTTCACGTAGTTATATCAGGCGACCTAAGCAATGACATGCTTTCTGACAGACAACTACCAGACTCTTTTGGAGCATTTGGACAAAGGTTAGTAAACTCACTGGTACCTACCCATTAAACAAGTACAAACAACTCACTTCTTGACGTATTCTTTGTTAGCGATTCAACTAAGGCTGTGTTTTTCGACGACTCCGCTCCAGTTTTCTCAAATCATGACCTTATTTTCTTGACATTTGTATGATGGACTATACTGAAAATTTCATTGAATATAGAGATTATAAAATATTGACTACGGCCTTCTAAGCACTGAATTTTCTAGATTTGGCTGGGACTTCACCTACTCCCTTATAACTGCTGATCTGCAATTAGAACAACTAAATTCAGACGTTGAGTACCTTTTTAACAAATGCGTACCAGTTCGTCGTAAGATTTTAAAGCTTACTCCAAAGCCTTGGTTTAACCAAGAAATCAAATATCAAATCAAAAGATACAAGACATCTGCTTTCGAGGAGCAATATAAGGCGTTGCGAAAAAATGTAGAACAAAAAATTCAAATTGCCAAAAATTCGCACTATCAAGAAAATTTTACCAATGGACTACATTCTAACCGAAAATGGAGTGAGTTCCGTCGATTAGGAATAGGCAAGCAAGTGCAATCTGAGCAAATTGCTCAGCTCATTGCTGACCTTAACAAAAAAATTACCCAAATCCAAGTAACTAAAGCAACAGAAAACCCGTACCTGAATCATTCTTCGTATAATCGTTGTGAAAGTAGCTTTAGTTTTGCGTGTGTTAATGTCTGTGACGTCCTGCAGTCGGTCTTACGAGTCAGGTCAAACGCTATGGGTCTGGACAATATATGCCCGAAGTTTATGAAACTATTGCTGCCCAAGTTATTACCACTTAATACACACATAGTGAACACTACCCATTCTCAAGCCTAACTCGGAATTTCGACCCAAATCAATTCTGCCGCTTTAGTCAAAGGTAATTGAGCAACTTATGGCAACTCAAATAAATGTCTTCCTATGGCCGAACTATGGTATGCGATATCTGATACCGACCAGACTACGACTGCTAATTGTCAAAGCATATTTAATACCATCTCTGTTCTACGTAGTTGAGCTCTTTGGAAACTGCTGCGCAGCAAGTCGCTTTTAATAAGTAGATTCGGCCACATCAGTGAACACGCAGATAGCATCTTTGGAATGTCTATGCAATCTTGGATCAAACTTTGAGTTTTAACCCAACTTCAAAAAATTATAATCATTGCGGAGCCGACATACTTATATGATAAGAAGTTCAGATAAGCACTTCTCCGTGCTCCGTGCTTCGTGCTGTTAGGCTTTGGAATCAGCTTCCCCGTCTTAAAACAATAAAAAGCGCTCCACAATTTAGAATTAAATTAGAAGAAACAGAACATCAGAAGGACTAACTCAATAAATACTCAAAAAAAATACAATCAGTTGACCGAAGACTAGACTTTGCAGCCCTGCCAAAAATACAGGGCTGCTCTCATATCAAAACGCTTAGTGTATTTAATGAGCCTAATATATGCTTTTTAATAATATTTGATTAAAAACACGATTTGTTTCCATAAAAATTTTTAATTTATTACGCCCCAACTGAAATCTGGCCCAATGTGCCTTGGTGTGAGCAACTGAACAGAACGACTGGTGGGCAATAGTAGCAGCGGCCGAGACCGTCAAACGGTTGTGATGGCCAATAAAGAAGAAGGTGACGCCGGAAAGTGTTTATAACAGTTCCAGCAGGAGTCAAGATTTCCTCACATTTGATATCAAATTCAAAAAAAATTCCGCCTTTTGTAAAAGTAAAAATTATTTTCAATATATTTACCATGGTTTCTGCATGTAAATTCTTCATTATTCGAGGTCCATCGAGGAAAAAAATTCCGAATTTTCGGGGTTACATACCTTAAAGTAAACATTTACTAAAACGAATATTTCTACACTCAAAAAATCAATCCATATGGGATCAAATCAAAGCGGTAATGAAAACAACGTAATCCCGAATATGCTTGAAACGATCGGAAAAAGGATTCAGTTGATCCGGCCTTTTTGATCCCAAGAAAGATTACAAATATCCCGGGGTAATCCTTTAAGAGATTGAATTTTATTAAAATTTTAGAAAAAAAAAAAAGTTTTAATCCCAAAAAGCTGTATCATTTTTGGCATGTTTGACCACCGTTTAATTTGAGGAAATAGATAACTCTTCTTCCTTTCCCTCCCGCCAGGCCATACGCCATAGGACATCCTTATCAACTTCCAACTGGGCTTATTTAAGACTTCTGAAAAAAACAAATAATTGTACAATTTGTTGTGCTCAACTGGGATTCGAACCCACAACCACGCGCGCACTGAACATGAATGGAATGGCAATTCATCGCACACGACCAACCCCATCTGTTGTTGCTGCATGTCTAAAAGGCTACTTATATTTCTTTGCTCTCGCTCTTCAATTTATGGACATTGATCTCGAAAGGGATTGAAGTAAGCACATTTGGAATGATTCAAGTTGAAAAGGCTTGAGTCAACTTTTATAGATATGAATTGTGTAGAATATCCTGAAAGTCGAGATTGAATTTTCAAGCTCATGCCGGGCTTACTCCAAGATTTAAAAGATTGAAAAAATCTCGACTTTTTATACACTTGAAAAGTGTATTATAATTTTGCCCAGAAGTTTGCAACGCATAGAAGGACTCATCTCCTCCAAAATAAAGTATATATTCTTGATCAGCATGACGAGCTGAGTCGATTGCTTTGTCGGTCCGTCTTCGCCGTCCGTCTGTCTGTTTCTACGCGAACTAGTCCCTCAGTTTTGGAGCTATCGAGCTGAAACTTTGCACAGAGTCTTCTTTTACTGCACGCTGCTAATATGTCAGAACCGACCGGATCGGATGACTACTTCTTGTAGCTGCCATACAAATGTTCGTTCGGAAAATGGATTTTAGTAAGAAAAACCGTTTTATTCTCAATATTACTGCTCTCAAACACGGTCATGGGTAAAATGTAATGTTTTTAAGCTGATCTGCGAAGTTTGGTTGAGGATATAATGATATTTAAGAAAATGTCAATTTGCCCAGCCAAAATCAAATTGATATCGATCATATTTTATTCTACGAAGGAGATAGTTGGAAAGTAATTTTTTGATTTGGTAGCGTTAAACAGAAGTTTTTTTCAATTCTGAATCTGAAAATCTGAATTTCGGTTCAAAAGCGTAACTATCAACAAAGGTATGTGATAGATTGGTATAACTTGAGTGAATCTGGGCAAGTCGTCTTTGGGTTCCAAAATATGCGAACAAACCAAATGTGGGTTAAATATCTTAACAACCAGAACTTTTGCCAAAAAAAGGATTAAAAAAGTTTTTTGCAGTGATCAAGTAGAGTTAAGAAAGTCGCAGAGCTGTCGTTCAGCTGTTTTCAAATAATCTCAACTTGACTCGCACAAACAGATATGCAGCCTAATTTCTTTCTAAAGTTTTGTTCATAAACAGTTAAATTGAATGGAAAAGGCCTACAACCATGAATTATATATAGGATATATCTCATTTTTAATGTGTCACTGTTAATTTATACATTTAATTTGACGGCTCATAGCATTCGTCCACATTATTGTTAGATCTTATGTTTTTGCTCTTGAAGTACTATTCTGTCAATGTTGTTCTTCGCTTTTTTTGCATAAGTTTTCTTTAGCCGCTTACGGTTTCTTTTCGGCTTCGGATGTTATATCTTTGCCGTCGGACTGTTTGTTCTTGGATTCCTCATTCAATTTCTTTTGAGCCATTTTCGCTTCTTTCTCTGCTTCCGCTTTCTGCCTCTTCTCTTCTTTCTCGGCTTCCGCTTTCTGCCTTTTCTCTTCTTTCTCGGCTTCTGCTTTCTGCTTTTTCTCTTCTTTCTCGGCTTCCGCTTTCTGCCTTTTCTCTTCTTTCTCGGCTTCTGCTTGCTGCTTTTTCTCTTCTTTCTCTGCTTGCGCTTGCTGCCGCTTTTGCTCCTTTTCTGCTGCCTCAGCATCTTTCTTGGCCTTTGCTTCGCGCTGCGATTTATGTTTTTGCCAATCTTTGCGCAACTTCTGGAAGTCCTTCAGGCGCGTTTGCTTGTCCTTCTCAGGCTCAGGGTCCTTACCGATGGCGTCTTCATCGATCTCATCTTCATAGCCTGCCGGGGGTAAGGCGTTCCAGTGGCTGTTGTGGAAGGCCGTGCGATTTCCATCTCGGAACCAGTAAGGCTTTGAACGCTTATACATGTGAGGATAATTTCTGAACTCTGGACGCTCTTGTTCCTCGCGCGTGGTAAACACCAGAAGTGTCAGTAGCGCGACCAGTGGCAGTGCTCCAAACATTGAGTACTTCTTCCAACGCTGGCTGTGCTTTCCCTCAATTGCTATTGAATAGATTTAATAAGTGTTAATAGACGATGGCGATTAGAAATTCATAAATCTTACGTGGCCTCGGTTCAGGTTTGCATGGACATCTTGGTCCCCCACCTTGTATAGTAGTTAGATCCTTGACCTTCTTACCCCCAAGCTTCTTTTCGCGCTGGAGAATCAGTTCTTCGCAGCTCAGTTGCTTAATTTTCTTGGTTATGGGTGGGCAAGACGGCTTCTTCTTTGGCTTGCACTTGGTGCCTCCACTGATTTTCGTTTCGTCCATCTCTTGCTTACCTGGGGTTTTTTTAGACTCCTTCTTTTCTTTTGCCTCTCCTTTTTCGGGAGTTGACTTCTTCGTATCATCGGACTTCATTCGTATTATTGAAATGGTTTTGAGTGGATGGCCCGGCCTTATCATGCATTTTGCAAATCTTATTGTTTGCAGCATGTTGTTTTAATAAAGCAAAATCGAGGATTTTTTGTGAGCGAGGCTATGTACCTTATATTCTAAATAATACTTTGAACTGATGTCCCTAAAGCAAAGCAAATGTCTATAAAAATGACGGCCTACTTCGCTGTTGTAGAGAAGAACATTATAATTACTTAGCTCGAGCTAGCAAATATTTTTGTGTTATATATTATTTAATAATATGACCAAATTTTTACGAAATTTTAGCAAATTTGGATTATTTAGGACTGAAAACTAAAACTAAGTAATAAGCTAGAGTACTTTGATATCTCTATATCTATAAAAGAGAGTGCCCTGACTGACTGACAGATTCACTGATTGACAATCATCGCACAGCCTAAACGGTAAGAGATAGAAAGCTGAAATTTGGACAGGAGTTTCTGTTAGTGGTGAAAGTGCGTACTAAGACGGGGTTTTGGAAAATTCCACCCAGAAAAGTCGGAAAAGCGTGGTCAAAGTTTGTAGGGAAAAAATGATATATTTCATCCGATTGTCTTGAAACTTGGTTTGTAACCATAGTATACGAAATAATTCGACACGTGTTTCCCCGAAAATTCGCCCACGAGGAAAATGGCCGGAAAGTTCTGCACGCAAAAAACTATTTTTCATCCGATTGGCTTCAAACTCGGTTTGTAAGGATAAAATACAAAATTGTTTGAAATGTGATTTTCTTAAGTTGGAAAATTTGACCTGACGCACAGTGGTTGGTCTTGAATGGCGATGGCGGACAAAAATACTTCCAGTGGAAATAACACAAAAAAATTTGATTATTAGCTTTATAAAATTCTTACAACATACTTACTTACTTTTTTTAGCCTTTGCGACCCTCCCCGCAATCATACATTGACAAAAGAAAATAATGAATATATACAAAATTATTTTAAGTTGTTGGTTGGCGACCTTTCCAATTGTTAAAAAGTTGATTATAGCCGGCTCTAGGTCGTGAATAAAAAACACAATGGTTTTTTTAAGGATTATTTCCAATATATTTCGGAAGCGCATCGGCCTCCGTCTTCAGGGACACTACAAAAACAATATGCCAATTATCACAATACATTGAAAAACATTATTTTACATACAAATTTATGACACGTCTGTTCCGCTTAACGTGGAGTTCAAAACTAAATTATTGCTAAGTGAGTAAATGTCTGTATAGGTGCGCGCAGTTGTCAGTGTCAGTCTTATAATTCAATCTCTTCTCTGTTGATGTGGAACTGATGTGTAACATTTCAAGAGTAAACCGTTTCCTATAGTTACTCTCCTGTTGCAAAATTGTTGTTCCTTCAAAATTTGGTGCATGTCCGCTCTCCATACAGTGTGTCGCTAGTGCCGTTTTTTGTATTGTCGTTTGGTGTCGAAGCTTGTAGTCAGATTTATGTTGTGAAATCCTTGTTTTGAGCTTAGACTTTGTTGTTCCAAAGTAAAGTTTGTTGCACTTGTTCTCCAAATCTCCATTGCAAGGTATTCTATATATCACATTGCTTTTGTCGTCTTTGTCTATTTTGGATTTCGTCTTGTTGTAAAAGTTCCTCATTGTGTTTGTGGGTTTGTGGGCTATTTGTATGTTATGTTTGTTAAAGCACTCAGATTTCGCGAAACGCTCTGAGAGTTGTGGAACGTAGATAAGGCTCCTAAAAGATTTTGATTGTTTGTCGTCTTTTAGTTTTTTAATCCTATTTTTACCAATTAATGATTTTATAATCCTCATTGGGAAGTCATTATTCTTTAATGTCAGTTTAATTTTGGAAATTATGTCATTATGGTAGATCTCGTCGCTAATACTCAGCATCCGTTGAATACAGCTGGCAGCCGTATTTATTATCATATTTTTTGGGTGTGGAATAAAAATTGATGATTCGTCCTGATGCTGTCGGTTTCTTGTACCATTTTATTTAAAGGGTGTTTCCATGTCTGTTTATAGTGGAATCTAAATAGGGAAGTTTTCCATCTACTTCTATCTCAGTGGTGAATTTTAAACTTCTATGAAAAGAGTTTAGTGCATCCAATGTGTCCTGAATATCGGCTTCCTTAATAATGGCGAACAGATCGTCAACATATTTTGTTAACAGTCTTGGTGGGTGCTTGAGTTTTTTTTTAGTGTGTTGTCCAGAAGTTCTTCCATCACTATGTCTGCTATAACCGGGGATGCTGGGGAACCCATTGGCATACCTTTCAATTGCGTATATAATTGATCCTCGAACTTAAAGAATCTATATTCCATTATGCAAAATTTAACAATTTCCATAAACAATGGTTTCGGTATTCTGGTGTATTCTTCTATTGCAGTCCATTGTTTTCTAATGATGTCTAATGCTAAGTCTACGGGGATGCTCGGGAAAAATGAGACTACGTCAAACGATACTAATTTTTCTTCTTCCGATATGTGAATGTCATTGGTCCGTTGTTTAAATTCAGTTGAATTTTTAACATTGTAGATGGAATCCGCCGTGATGTTCTTTAATATTTGTGCTATATACCAAAAGACGACAAACAATCAAAATCTTTTAGGAGCCTTATCTACGTTCCACAACTCTCAGAGCGTTTCGCGAAATCTGAGTGCTTTAACAAACATAACATACAAATAGCCCACAAACCCACAAACACAATGAGGAACTTTTACAACAAGACGAAATCCAAAATAGACAAAGACGACAAAAGCAATGTGATATACAGAATACCTTGCAATGGAGATTTGGAGAACAAGTGCAACAAACTTTACGTTGGAACAACAAAGTCTAAGCTCAAAACAAGGATTTGACTACAAGCTTCGACACCAAACGACAATACAAACGAGAGCGTAAGTTAAAGTCGGCTCTAACCGACTTCGATATACCCGTTACTCATGAAAAAACATGTTTTACAGTGTTCCCGCGTTGGTTAGTGTGACCATCCAATAAGTATGCAACATTTTTTTAGGGTGGTAGCGGGGAGGGCTTAGTTCACTTTTTTGCTTACAACTTGAGAACCGTTCATCCGATCTTTATCATTGTTTCGGCAAATCGATTCATTTTGCTAATTACTAACTATCTCTAGAAGGTAAAAATCCTCTATCTTTAAAACTGTAGGAGATATAACTTTTTCCCAAATTGCGGGGGCGGGAGGGGGCGTGGCCAAAATTTGAAACAATCTTGATCTGCGTGCAGATAAAAGAAGTATTTGTCCCATACATGTCAAACCTCTATCTCTTACCATCTCTGAGATCTAGGTGTTCATACAGACAGACGGACGGACGGACGGACGGACAGACGGACAAGGCTAAATCGACTCGGCTGTTGATGCTGATCAAGAATATATATACTTTATATGGTCGGAAATGATTCCTTCTGCCTGTTACATACATTTGCACGACTTTAGTATACCCTTTTTACTCTACGAGTAACTGGTATAAAAACGGCACTAGCGACACACTGTATGGAGAGCGGACATGCACCAAATTTTGAAGGAACAACAATTTCGCAACAGGAGAGTAACTATAGGAAACGGTTTACTCTTGATATGTTACACATCAGTTCCACATCAACAGAGAAGAGATTGAATTATAAGACTGACACTGACAACTGCGCGCACCTATACAGACATTTACTCACTTAGCAATAATTTAGTTTTGAACTCCACGTTATTCCACGCTTCCGAAATATATTGGACATAATCCTTAAAAAACCACTGTGTTTTTTATTCACGACCTAGAGCCGGCTATAATCAACTTTTCAAAATTATTTTAATTAATTATAACAAACAAAACAATTTAAACACCTCAAATTAATAAGAATAGAAGAAACTTAATTATATAAGGTTGTCAAAGAAGTCTTGCGGTATTTTTATTGAATTTTCAATTGTTCATAAAATTGATTATAATAATGCGATTTAAGTCAAATATGCGCCGTTTTGTTCGATGACGAGTTCCCAACGAGATGCCAACTTCATAATGCCCCTCTTATAGAAGCTCGCTTCCCTATTGGCAAAAAACTCGGAGAGCCAATTTCCACAGGACTCTCTTGTGGCCGACTACCAAGCTCGTTTGCCATGGACAGAAATAGGTGGTAATCACTTGGTGCGAGATCCGGACTATACGGTGGATGCAAAAGAACCTCCCATCTGAGCTCCCGGAGCTTCTGGCGCGTCACCAAAGATGTGTGTGGCCTGGCGTTGTCCTGATGGAAGACAATTCGGCCTCTGTTGATCAAAGATGGCCTCTTCTGCTTTTTTTACCCATGACCGTGTTTGAGAGCGATAATATTGAGAACAAACCAGTTTTTCTCACTAAAACCCATTTTTCGAACGAACATTTGTATGGCAGCTGCAAGAAGTAGTCATCCGATCCGGTCGGTTTCGACATATTAGCAGCGTACAGTAAAAAGAAGACTCTGTGCAAAGTTTCAGCTCGATAGCTCCAAAACTGAGGGACTAGTTCGCGTAGAAACAGACAGACGGACGGACAAAGCTGATCAAGAATATATATACTTTATGTGGTCGGAGATAATTCCTTCTATGCGTTACAAACTTCTGGGCAAATTATAATACACTTTTCAAGTGTATAAAAACTTTCTCTTGCACAATTTTCGGAGTGTGAAGGAAATTGCGATATATATATATATTTGCTACTTCATTATAGCAGAAGGCAGGGCGGTGGCCACTAGCAAAATGGCAACTGGCAACTTCCAGCTGGAAAAAAATTTGAAATGTTGCGGACAGGCGGTGAGAGAAACAGTGCACTATGGTTATATTCAGCCTTTTTTTTGCATAAGCCCCAAATTGGAGACGCTGAAAAGTAGGCAAAGGGTGTTGACAAATAAATATTTATTTCAGCCTTCAAACTTACCATTTCAATTCTTAAAGAACATGTTCAAATGTTCTCCAAAATCGTGCAAATTAACCATTCTCTCATCGGTCTCCTCTTCCATCATTTTCATTAGACACCAGCAGCGTAGTAGAGTCACACCGAAATGTGAGGCTATGACCATCTTAAAAAGCATAACTATAGCATATAGAAAATAGATTGGTATGCGATCCTGTTCAGGTCCATGATCGGCCACTTGCTGTATGCCATTCAGTAGGGTCCACACACTGAGTACCCACAACACAACGAATTCGATCAAATAGGGTGCAATGAATAGGACAGCCACAATGAAACTCATTTTGTCCCCAGCAAACATAGCATAATGACGATCTGTGTAAGAGCACCGACAATAAAAATACAAAATTAACAGCACCAATCCCACTGTCAACAGCGAAAAAAGCTGTGGAATTATTTCGAAGGGCAGCAGCGAAGTGTAGGTAATATCCAATGTTAACTTCCTGGTCATTAACTTTGTTTCCGTACGCTCCAGCAAAACTGGTGCAATGCCAGCTACATGTATCATTAACAAGAGATAGGCCGTTGTCCAGATGCAGTTGAATGTTACTATTACGGTGGCGGTTATCTTGTCGATGGTGCCCGGCATTTTTATCCAAATAATTTTTGTAGTTTTGATATAATTGAGATTTGGACAAGTAAGGAACACAAATTGTACTAACGTTTCTCGATACAAATGGCAACTGATTTGGACAGTAAGGAAAACAAATTTTACTAGCGTAATGTACCGAAGCAGAAAGCAAGGGCAACTGATTTGTACGACCCGAATAGTTCAAATTGGATTTCAAAATTTAATTCGAACTTAAAAATTTAAAAGCCAAGAAAGTTGTTGTAAATCGGCCAGATCAACTAAATGACAGCTATATGAAATAGTGATCAAAATCGAAAAGATTTTGTAAGTAGTATTAGTAACTGAATATACGAATACAGACAGAATTTTTGTTTTGTTGCTTAAGAAGCAGTAAAGTTGGATCAAATCTAACCAGATAAGTTAAATATATCAGCTACGCCTATATGAAATATTGTGCAAAACATTTCAAGTCGTCATAGGGGTCCAAAATATTCTTACAAACCAGAGGTCGCAAAAATCGGTCCACCGTTTGCCTGTGTCAAACGTGTGTCGCGACTACACTGGATAGAGGTACCGAAACAACCTTTAACTACGCTCTCTGCCTCTCTTTAGTTGATAGAGGAGAGAAACACATTTATGGTTTTTTAGAGCGAAGCCCTTTTATGGACGTCAGACTGAGGGAGTAAATCTTGAAAAATTTTGTATTTGCAAAATCAGCAGTTTTTATCATTACAGAAGTAACAGGACGGTTGTGTGTGGAGTGGGATAGTGTGAGTTTAAGTGGTGGGGAAGGGGTGTGTATCTGGTGGGAATCAGGTGAAGATTTGGTGTGGATCTGACGGGGATTTGGTGCTGATCTAATGGGGATCAGGAGTTGATGTGGTGGAGATCTGGTGGTTATTTGGTGGGAACCTGGTGGGCTCTGGTGGGTATCTGGTGGGGATTTGGTGGGGATGTTGTGTGGATCTGGTGGGGAGCTGGTGGGGATCTGGTAAAGATCTGGTGGGGATCTGGTGGGAATCTGGTGAGGATCAGATGGGGATCTGGTGGGAAGCTGGTGGAGATTTGGTATAGGTCTGGTGGGGATCTGGTGGGAATCTGGTGGGAAACTGGTGGGGATCTGGTGGGAATCTAGTGGGGATCTGGTGGAGATCTGAGGTGGGTCAACTGGGGATCTGGTGGGTATGTGTGAAGTTGGGGGTGGAAAAAGTGGTTGCATTGAGGTCAAGTTGTGAATTCTGTGCTATAAACTATAATGTTGTTTGTTTGATTGTGACTTAACAGAAGCTTAACAGTGAGTTAACAGTAAGTTAACAGTGACTTAACAGCGTCTTAGCATTGACTTAACAGTGACCTAACAATAAATCGGCAGTGACTTCACAGTGACCTAATTTTTTTTATATTATATAACATTTATTTATACAGAATCCAAAAACTGTCTTTTTGCCATTACTTAAATCGGTTGTTTCAACGTTAAGAGCTTCGCTCATACCGGGTGTCCCATGACACACACTCTTTTTTTAAATTTCTTTCTCTTCTGGATGATGTAACCTAATGTATAATAAATTCAAAAAGTGTTCATACATCGAAATATGTAAGAAATTGTAGAAGTTATTAGCATTTATCTAAAATATGAGCAATTTCAGTTTTACTGTTCAAGTGGTATTAAAAATGTCTATGGTCCGTTTTGCTTCCCCGTTTGTGTGCACAGTTTTTGAATTTGTTGAAAAGCTTTTAGAGTTTAGAGCACAAACACTAGTTGATCCGTTGAACAATGATTTTGGTCCTAATCATAGGTAACTGAACAGCATAACTCATCTGAGTCAGCCGATGACTTAGAAAACTATCAAGAACACTCAAAAATTTTTCTTGGTGAAAATAACGGTGTAATTTACGGTTTTTTTCAAATTTTCTATCAAAATGAAACTGAATTCTCGATATCTTTGTAATTAGCAGCTACACCACAAATTTGACAATAAAATAATGTATCAACGATTGAAAGATTATTTTCTCAGCTTTAATTTGGTGTACACAACTTGTTCATAAGTTATTTTATAATTGAGATATTTGAAATTAAGTGAGAGGTCATTTTTCAAAAATGCGAAAAACGGTAATTTGGGATTATCTCGAAATCTGTTCTACTGAGAAATTTTTAAGCTCCATATTTGGATTCAGCGCGTGATTTTACATCAATAGTGACATCAAATTGTAGAGGATGAAAAATTGTGTTAATTTGTGTTATTAATCAAAAGAAATTTTTTTTAATTTTAATTTTAAAAAATTAATTAAAATTTTTATTTTTTTAATTTTAAAAATTTTATAATTGATTCATAAATTATTTACATTGAAATAAAGATAAGAAGAACTCGAATTTTATTAAAAAAAATTAATGTTATTCAACTTTTGAGTTCCTCAAATCTAAGACATTTTCTTGAAGTTGTATGGCCTTTTTATCGAGTTAAATGAAATTTTCGAGCACTATGAAGTACTTTTTGATACTGAAGATATTAGAGGGTATGACGACAGTAATAGAGCATGCGATAAATCATTAATTGTATTCCTAGTATAATTTTTTCGGTTGTGGTTCATTCAAGAGAAGGGAGTGCTTCTTAAAACTGTCATTTTAACTATGAATTGTAGCAAACTGATAATTTGCAGAAAGTTGCACTTCATGTTGACACTGGACGATTCACAATGGACGATTTAAACAAACACTTGTTACTGCTTGTTAGTCGGTGGAATAAAAAGTAATTGCCAAATTACGCACTCATACAGTTGCTAGATGTACATAAAGTTAATTTTTTTTAATTCTCTGATCAATTTAGAAATTGCTTGTGAAATTTTAATTGGTATTCTAGCCTTTAATTGATTTATAAAGATTTTTATACCCTTGCAAAGGGTATTATAATTTTGCCCAGAAGTTTGCAACGCATAGAAATATTCATTTCCGGCCCTATAAACTATATGTATTCTTGATCAGGGTGACGAGCTAAGTCGATTGAGCTTTGTCCGTCCGTCTGTCTGTCCGTCTGTCTGTCTGTTTCTACGCGAACTAGTCTCTCAGTTTTAAAGCTATCAAGCTGAAATTTTGCACATAGTCTTCTTTTTACTGCACACTGCTAATATGTCGCAACCGACCGGATCGGATGGCTATATCTTATAGCTGTCATAGGAACTATCGGTCGAAAAGTGGGTTTTAATGAGAAAAACTTTTTGTTTTTAATGTTAACGTGTCTCACTTCAGCAATTATTAATATTATGCGCTTTTACAAAGATTTGGAAGTTTTGGTCAAAATCGGATGACTATGTCTTATAGCTGCCATAGGAACTATCGGTCGAAAAGTGGGTTTTACTTAGAAAAATTGTTTGTTTTAATGCTGGCGTTCTTAAACTCTGATTTATTAAAACATTTGCAAGGGTATAAATACTTCGGCAAAGACGAAGTTAGCTTGGCCTTCTCGTTTTGTTTAATGTGTCCAAAATTTGGCATTGCCCAGTCAAACCGAAAAGTGAAACCTAAAAGTCAGCCTCTCTCATTTCTGACTGTTCCATTTTCGATCGCTTGGAGTTCTGATTTTTCTTTTGTGTATCTAGTGCCATTCTCGCTTGGTCCAGTGGATTGCGAAAAGTAAAAAGAGAGCAATTTCGTTCGGAATAGAGAACACATAACCGAAGTGGAATTGCGTTCGATTTACTTTTCAAAAAGTAGTGGAATTTAGAACATGCCTGAATATGCAACTAAATTTGTCTGCTTTAACTAGCTTTTTCTCGAAAAAATCGCCTTTTTGCAGATGGATGTACGTTTGAACATGCATAGCTGTTAGACATTTTTGTCAGCCACAAACGATCAGTGGCCACAGTCAAACAGCATATACTGCAAAAAAATTGCGAAAACCACCTAAGTAAATCCTCCGTAACACAATTAAATAAAAAGGTATGCGCTTTTGTCAAATATTTTAAAAGGATATGGACAAATTTCGGGCGAAAAACACTTTGATTTAAATTAATACATAAAACATAGTGATTGACATCGAAGTAAATTGTCGCTCTATGGGTGGTCCTCCAAAAGTGGACTATGAGAATGCTAGCTCCAGACAAAAACAAAAGTTGGCGACAGAGCTTTCATAAGTTAATTATAACTTGTTACCTTTGCTTGTTTGTACAAGAGTTGCTGGAGGTTTAGCTACAAAATCAGCAGATAAAGACGTGGCTGCTGTAGGTCCCCTTCTCTTGTGCGAAAAATTAAAAGCACACACGCCAAGAGATTGAGAGAAGCTTGGCTTGGCCCCGTTGGAGGAGCTGTATAGCCAATTTAACATTTTACATTACTGATGATGAAGAATCTCACGATGAAAGGACTAAATTAATTTAAATAATTCAATAATTGTTGTTTATTTTTAGAACACAACACCAACATAAAATCGTCTAGTTTAAGAACAAAACCCTTGTAACTATAGCATTGTTTTAACAAAGATGTTTGAAGTTTGTTAACATTATTAAAGTTATAAATCGTTTAAATTGGGAAGCTCGTTCTATTTTAATAAATTAGGCCCATATTGGTAATTTAATATGTTCTTATCAATAACCAATTTTTTCATTAAGTGCACACAACAGATCAAATCTGAGGAAAAACATATTTATTTTGAATTTTCTAAATAATTTTAGATCTCATGTTCGGAGAAGGGGATGTTGGTGTGGTCGATGCATAAAATAAACGAAAACCGAAGTTCTACTTTAATTTGAATAATTTATGTGCAAAAACTTAACTTCCTATCTTTCATTTTGGAGTTGATGCTGTTATGTCCCATCCTTTGGTCCTTCAAACCTGGAGACCACCCTCACCCACTTTCTGACACGGTGGTAGCCCGGCATGAGCTCGCCGCATGTGGGAGGGGTACTTTGGGTAGGTGGTCTCCCTAAGGAGCAAAACAATAAATTTCGTGCCGTGAAAAAAAAACTATCGGTCGTCCGTCAATTGGTCCGATCTGCCACAACCTAGCTAATAGATTGATCCAAAACGGATCGGCAGATGTGGCCTATGCCCACCCCTTCTATGCTTTCGCATAGCTATTGGACTACACCAGGGCCGGCGGTGTGGTCCCCTAGTCTATTATTAGTCAGTCAGTCAGTCATGCCCTCCCTCACATCATTAAGCACACATGCTTTATTTTGTTCTCACAATCAAAAATTTCGGTTTATTAACGAACATTGTAAAAGGAAAAACAGAGTTACATCGGATCCAGAAGGGAAACCGAATGCTCGTTACAACCCGAGTTGTAACTTACGTGTGCCAAAAAAAGACCACGCTCTGTGGGTTCATGCGAGAACATGAACTTACAAAAATAGAGGGAAGTTAACTTCGGCTCGACCGAAGTTTATATACCCTTGGAGCATGATATATGCCTGGCAGTTTTTGTCGAAGATAATATTATTAACTTCATATTAATAAAAGTATAAAAACGGTACCATTGAGAACAAAAAAGTTTTTCTCACTAAAACTACTTTTTCGACCAATCGTTCCTATGGCAGCTATATGCTATAGTCATTCGATTTAGATCAAACTCGACAGAATTGTGTGGTAGCACATAATATTGAGCAGTAACAATTTTGGGAGCGATAGCATTGAAAACAAAAAAGTTTTTCTCACTAAGATTTTTTTCCAGACCTATCTTTTGTATGGCAGCTATACTATATAGTTGTCCGATTTTGATAAATCTCTGTAAAATTATGAGAAATCATAGAAAAATAAGAAATCCGAGGGCTGAGAGCGATAGCATTGAAAACAAAAAAGTTTTTCATATTAAAACTTTTTTTCAGATCTATCTTTTGGATGGCAGCTATACTATATAGTTGCCCGATTTGAATAAAACTTGCTGAAATTATCAAACCATCAATAGTACGCTGGCTCTAGGTCTCGTTATGTTTGCACATAACTTCAAAAAGCAGGAAACACAACACAGCACAAAGGAGGCTAGGTGGTCATACAGCTGTTTCACTGGTACCTCTACCAGATCTTCAGTGACCTTCGCCTAATGCACTGGCCCCAACGACTCTTACTCCATGCCGGAGCTACCATAATCGTTTGGGAATTCCTAAACGACTTGACAGCAAAAATCCGGCACACATAAGAACAGTGCTGGCTGCCAGTACCTTTGTGACTGTGTGTGTTCCCAATCTTGGCTTTGCTAATGTTAGTGAGAGAGATTTCCTCCCCGCTTCTAACACAGTAACCAATAGTTTGAGTACAGAGTAGCATTCAAACCGGGGGTTTTTGTTGCTATAAATGAAACTATTTCTGTTTAGTTTCAGCAACGACGCCGTGCCTGGCGTTTTTTACACATGTGTGTGCTTTAACGACCTTTATGATAATCAAACCATCAATAGTACGCTGGCTCTAGGTCTCGTTATGTTTGCACATAACTTCAAAAAGCAGGAAACACAGGAAATTATGTGAAAGCAACAAAAAATTATAAATACGAGGTTTGGTAGCGATAGCTTTGAAAACAAAAAAGTTTTTCCCACTAGAACTACTTTTTCAACCGATCGTTCCTATGGCAGCTATATGCTATAGTCATCCGATCCTGCCGGTTCCGACAAATGTGCAGCGTATTTGTACCAAAAGACTTCGTGCAAAGTTTGGTTACGATAGCTTTAAAACTGACGAAAGAGATAGAATAGAAACAGACGGACGGACAGACGGGCATGGCTATATCAACTCAGCTCGTCACGCTGATCAAGAATATATATACTTTATGTGGTCGGAGATGCTTTCTTCTGTGCGTTACAAACATCCGGACAATTTTAATATACCCTCTCCAAGGGTATAAAAACTCAGACGGACTACAATCAAAAGGAGTAAAAGGAAATATAAAACGAGAAGGCCAAGCTAACTTCGTCTTTGCCAAAGTTTTTATGCCCTTGCAAACGTTTTAATACATCAGAGTTTAAGAACGCCAGCATTAAAACAAACTATTTTTCTAAATAAAACCCACTTTTCGACCGATAGTTCCTATGACAGCTATAGAATATAGTCATCCGATTTTGACATAAACTTCCAAATCTGTGTAAAAGCGTATAATATTAATAATCGCTGAAGTGAGACACGTTAACATTAAAAACAAAAAAAATTTTCTCACAAAAACCCACTTTTCGACCGATAGTTCCTATGGCAGCTATAAGATATAGTCATATTGATCCGGTCGGTTCCGACATATTAGCAGTGTGCAGTAAAAAGAAGACTGTGCAAAGTTTCAGCTCGATACCTTTAAAACTGAGAGACTAGTTTGCGTAGAAACAGACAGACAGACAGACGGACAGACAGACGGACAGACAGACGGACAGACAGACGGACGGACAAAGCTCAATCGACTTAGCTCGTCACCCTGATCAAGAATATATATAGTTTATAGGGTCGGAAATGAATATTTTTTTGCGTTAAACTTCCTGCTAAGTAAAAAAATTATTTCCTTTGGGGGAGGGAATCTTTATAAATCAATTAAAGGCTCGAATATCGATTAAAATTTGTTGTGGAAATTTTGGAATGATCAGAATTAAAAAAATTAACTTTATGTACATCTAGCGACTGTATGAGTGCGTAATTTGGCAATTGACGAATTCCACCGACTTAAAAGCAGGTACAAATGTTTTTTTGCAAACGTCCATTGTGAATCGTCCAGTGTCAACATGAAGTGCATCTTTCTGCAAATTATCAGTTTGCTACATAGTTAAAATGACAGTTTTAAGAAGCACTCCCTTCTCTTGAATGAACCACAACCGAAAAAATTATACTAGGAATACAATTTATGATTTATCGCATGCTCAATTACTGTCGTCATACCCTCTAATATCTTCAGTATCAAAAAGTACTTCATAGTGCTCGAAAATTTCATTTAACTCGATAAAAAGGCCATACAACTTCAAGAAAATGTCTTAGATTTGAGGAACTCAGAAGTTGAATAACATTAATTTTTTTTAATAAAATTCGAGTTCTTCTTATCTTTATTTCAATGTAAATAATTTATGAATCAATTATAAAATTTTTAAAATTAAAAAAATAAAATTTTAATTAATTTTTAAAATTAAAATTAAAAAATTTCTTTTGATTAATAACACAAATTAACACAATTTTTCATCCTCTACAAATTATGTAAAATCACGCGCTGAATCTAAATATGGAGCTTAAAAATTTCTCAGTAGAACAGATTTTGAGATAATCCCAAATTACCGTATTTTGCATTTTTGAAAAAGGACCTCTCACTTAATTTCAAATATCTCAATTACGAAATAACTTATGAACAAGTTGTGTACACCAAATTAAAGCTGAGAAAATAATCTTCAATCGTTGATACATTTTTATTGTCAAATTTGTGGTGTAGCTGCTAATTACAAAGATATCGAGAATTCAGTTTCATTTTGATAGAAAATTTGAAAAAAACGTAAATTACACCGTTATTTTCACCAAGAAAAATTTTTGAGTGTTCTTAAAAGTTTTCTAAGTCATCGGCTGATTCAGATGAGTTATGCTGTTCAGTTACCTATGAGTAGGACCAAAATCATTGTTCAACGGATCAACTAGTGTTTGTGCTCTAAACTCTAAAAAGCTTTTCAACAAATTCAAAAACTGTGCACACAAACGGGGAGCAAAACGGACCATAGACATTTTTAATACCACTTGAACAGTAAAACTGAATTTATATTTCTAACATATTTCGATGTATGAACACTTTTGAATTTATTATACATTAGGTTACATCATCCAGAAGAGAAAGAAATTTAAAAAAAGAGTGTGTGTCATGGGACACCCGGTATGAGCGAAGCTCTTAACGTTGAAACAACCGATTTAAGTAATGGCAAAAGACAGTTTTTGATTCTGTATAAATAAATGTTATATAATATAAAAAATTAGGTCACTGTGAAGTCACTGCCATTGTTAGGTCACTGTTAAGTCACTGTTAAGTCAATGCTAAGTCGCTGTTAAGTCACTGTTAACTTACTGTTAACTCACTGTTAAGCTTCTGTTAAGTCACAATCAAACAAACAACATTATAGTTTATAGCACAGAATTCACAACTTGACCTCAATGCAACCACTTTTTCCACCCCCAACTTCACACATACCCACCAGATCCCCAGTTGACCCCCCCAGATCTCCACCAGATCCCCACCAGATCCCCACCATCCCCACCAGATTCCCACCAGATCCCCACCGATCCTCACCAGATTCCCACCAGATCTCCACCAGATCTTTACCAGATCCCCACCAGCTCCCCACCAGATCCACACAACATCCCACCAAATCCCCCCCCCCACCAGAGCCCACCAGGTTCCTACCAAAAACCACCAGATCTCCACCACATCAACTCCTGATCCCCATTAGATCAGCACCAAATCCCCGTCAGATCCACACCAAATCTTCACCTGATTCCCACCAGATACACACACCTTCCCCACCACTTAAACTCACACTATCCCACTCTACACACAACCGTCCTGTTACTTCTGTAATGATAAAAACTGCTGATTTTGCAAATACAAAATTCAAGGACAAAAGTCAAAAGACATACCCCAAAAGAATCTGTCGCAAAGACAAAATTTTTCAAGATTTAATCCCTCAGTCTGACGTCCATAAAAGAGCTTCGCTCTAAAAAACCATAAATGTGTTTCTCTCCTCTATCAACTAAAGAGAGGCAGAGAGCGTAGTTAAAGGTTGTTTCGATACCTCTATCCAGTGTAGTCGCGACACACGTTTGACACAGGCAAACGGTGGACCGATTTTTGCGACCTCTGGTTTGTAAGAATATTTTGGACCCTATGACGACTTGAAATGTTTTGCACAATATTTCATATGGGCGTAGCTGATATATTTAACTTATCTGGTTAGATTTGATCCAAGATTACTACTTCTTAAGCAACAAAAACAAAAATTCTGTCTGTATTCGTATATTCAGTTACTAATACTACTTACAAAATCTTTTCGATTTTGATCACTATTTCATATAGCCGTCATTTAGTTGATCTGGCCGATTTACAACAACTTTCTTGGCTTTTAAATTTTTAAGTTCGAATTAAATTTTGAAATCCAATTTGAACTATTCGGGTCGTACAAATCAGTTGCCCTTGCTTTCTGCTTCGGTACATTACGCTAGTAAAATTTGTTTTCCTTACTGTCCAAATCAGTTGCCTTTGCTTGCTCCTTCGGTTCATTCTCAAGTCATTTGTTTCGAGAAACGTTAGTACAATTTGTGTTCCTTACTTGTCCAAATCTCAATTAAATCAAAACTACAAAAATTATTTGGATAAAAATGCCGGGCACCATCGACAAGATAACCGCCCCCGTAATAGTTACATTCAACTGCATCTGGACAACGGCCTATCTCTTGTTAATGATACATGTAGCTGGCATTGCACCAGTTTTGCTGGAGCGTACGGAAACAAAGTTAATGACCAGGAAGTTAACATTGGATATTACCTACACTTCGCTGCTGCCCTTCGAAATAATTCCACAGCTTTTTTCGCTGTTGACAGTGGGATTGGTGCTGTTAATTTTGTATTTTTATTGTCGGTGCTCTTACACAGATCGTCATTATGCTATGTTTGCTGGGGACAAAATGAGTTTCATTGTGGCTGTCCTATTCATTGCACCCTATTTGATCGAATTCGTTGTGTTGTGGGTACTCAGTGTGTGGACCCTACTGAATGGCATACAGCAAGTGGCCGATCATGGACCTGAACAGGATCGCATACCAATCTATTTTCTATATGCTATAGTTATGCTTTTTAAGATGGTCATAGCCTCACATTTCGGTGTGACTCTACTACGCTGCTGGTGTCTAATGAAAATGATGGAAGAGGAGACCGATGAGAGAATGGTCAATTTGCACGATTTTGGAGAACATTTGAACATGTTCTTTAAGAATTGAAATGTTAAGTTTGAAGGCTGAAATAAATATTTATTTGTCAACACCCTTTGCCTACTTTTCAGCGTCTTCAATTTGGGGCTTATGCCAAAAAAGGCTGAATATAACCATAGTGAACTGTTTCTCTCACCGCCTGTCCGCAACATTTCAAATTTTTTCCAGCTGGAAGTTGCCAGTTGCCATTTTGCTAGTGGCCACCGCCCTGCCTTCTGCTATAATGAAGTAGCAAAAATATATATATATCGCAATTTCCTTCACACTCCGAAAATTGTGCAAGAAAGAGTTTTTATACACTTGAAAAGTGTATTATAATTTGCCCAGAAGTTTGTAACGCATAGAAGGAATCATCTCCGACCACATGAAGTATATATTCTTGATCAGCATGACGAGCTGAGTCGATTAAGCTTTGTCCGTCCGTCTGTCTGTTTCTACGCGAACTAGTCCCTCAGTTTTGAAGCTATCGAGCTGAAACTTTGTACAGACCGGATCCGACCGGATCGGATGACTACTTCTTGCAGCTGCCATACAAATGTTCGTTCGGAAAATGGGTTTTAGTGAGAAAAACTGGTTTGTTCTCAATATTATCGCTCTCAAACACGGTCATGGGTAATATCAAAGATTTATTGATATTATAGATGACCCATGTGAAACAAAAAACGATTGTTTTTGGGAGCTGACATTGGATGCAAATTTGTGCTTCTCGCTGCCTGTACGAGGAAACATATATTGAAATTTAGCTATACGTTTTCTAAATTAGCTATACGACTGAGAGCAAAGTTTATAGATATTATAGATGACACATGTGACGCAAAGAACGATTTTTCTTGGGAGCTGACATTGGATCCCACAAAAAAAAGTTTGTATGAGATGCGGTATCTATATATGAAGTGTCTTTGGTAATATGTAATGTTTTTAAGCTCGTCTGCGAAGTTTGGTCGAAGTCGCTAACCGTTGTGACAAGCTATTTCAAGTGTATCAAAACTTCTGTACAGTCGGAACTCCCTCGAAAAATAAGTTTTATTTTTTTGAGTTTTATTTATTACTCAAAAATAAGTCTTTTGTTTTTAGAATTATTAATTACTCTAAAAATAAGTGTTATTTTTATGAGTTTTATTTATAACTCAATAAATAAGTCTTATTTTTTGTTTATACTCAAAAAATATAACTTATAGCTTGAGTTTTATTATTAAAAAAAAATAAAACTCAATTTCAAATATCTCCGTCCCCATGGCACATAGACTCATATTTCCTTTTGATTTAGGAGAGGCATACCAAAACGAAGAATTTAAAAAAAACCTGGAGAAGAAACTTTTTTGGGCTTAAATTGGCCAGTAATGTAAAAAAAGCAATTCCTTCAAAATATATGCCTTCAACTTCCCGCAAATCAAAAACTTCTTCGTTTTTATGCTCAATAGATTCAAAAGAATAATTTTAAACATTTCCAGTTAAAAAACGAAATACAATATTTTTTATTCTTAAATTTTATTTTATGTCTTGAAAATTAAAAGGAATTTTTCCAAATCTTGAAATCCATTTACATACTTAAGTAATTTAAATGTAAAGTATAATGTGGTTGTATGAAAAACCCTTACTCTGCGATTAGACAAGTTCGTGACACTTTCTCAGTGCCTCCATAAGTTTCTTTTTTAATGCATTTTAGTTTAACTTACTCAGCGCCACTTTACAGAAAACATTTTTATACCCTTGCAAAGGGTATTATAATTTTGCCCAGAAGTTTGCAACGCATTAAAATATCCATTTCCGACCCTATAAACTATATATATTCTTGATCAGGGTGACGAGCTGAGTCGATTGAGCTTTGTCCGTCCGTCTGTCCGTCTGTCTGTCTGTCTGTTTCTACGCAAACTAGTCTCTCAGTTTTAAAGGTATCGAGCTGAAACTTTGCACAGAGTCTTCTTTTTACTGCACACTGCTAACATGTCGGAACCGACCGGATCGGATGACTATATCTTATAGCTGCCATAGGAACTATCGGTCGAAAAGTGGGTTTTTATGAGAAAAAATTTTTTTGTTTTTAATGTTAACGTGTCTCACTTCAGCGATTATTAATATTATACGCTTTTACACAGATTTGGAAGTTTATGTCAAAATCGGATGACTATATTCTATAGCTGTCATAGGAACTATCGGTCGAAAAGTGGGTTTTATTTAGTAAAAATAGTTTGTTTTAATGCTGGCGTTCTTAAACTCTGATGTATTAAAACATTTGCAAGGGTATAAAAACTTCGGCAAAGACGAAGTTAGCTTGGCCTTCTCGTTATTTTTACTTTAGTTCTCTTGAATTAACATGTGACACTTCTTCAGTGCTGCCATGTTCAAATTTTCCTACATTACTTTTTTCTTGTACTTATACAGCACGTGACACTTCTTCATCGTCGCCATTATTCAGACTCTTATTTTACACTTCTTCAGTGCTGTCATGAAATTCACTTTGACTGGTTGAGTTTTACAAATAATATTTTTTGTAAAGACTCTCCTGACAAATTACACCTTAAATCAGTAAGAACCAATCGCAGAGCTGAAAATGCTCTTTCCACACTAACTTGGGTAGCTGGCACGCTGTGCACATCTTTAGCCAGTTGGTATAGATTGGGATATTTAAACATTTTTCTTTCCAATAGTCCATTATACCAATATCCGGACTTATTAGTTTTGGTTTACAGTTGTCAATTTCACTAATTGCCGCCTTCATGTCTTCCCCCAGATCTTCATCCGAATCTTCATCATTTAAAGACACCTCAATTTCGTTGAAATAGCTGGAAAGCAGTGAGCATGTACTTGCATCATGAAAAAATGGCTCTGATGTCGCTGACGCTTGCGAGTCGGTAATCGGAAGTGTGTTTTGTTCACTTATCTGCAATTAATAAATTCAACATTTAGTAAAGATACATATTTTAGGGAATAGAAAATATACTAACTTTTGAATTTCGGCTCACGTTGATTATTTGCTTCATAAGACTTTTTAAATGAGTCCTAGCATAAACTAGGTTGATCGGATTTGTTAACAATGATCTTCGTACTCTAGGATCTAGAAACATTGCAGAGATTACAAATGGATTTTCTAATAAGACTTGTTCTCTTTTTTTTAAGCAATTCATTAAATTTTCACTAAAAGTGTTGCTCATTGCTTCTATTGTAAGCGTCAGTTCAAGCCAGCATTTGTAGAAGTCACCCATGTAAAGCTGTTCATTTTGAAGTCTTTGGGTTGCTATAAAGGCTGGTTCTAAGACGGTAACAAGATCTTTTACCGAATTCCAATCTTTTCTATTTAATGTAGAACTTGAACTAAAGTGTTCCTCGCAAAAATCTTCAACACTAGAAGTCTTTTCAACATTGTGTACATATGTTGAATTTCAACGAGTTGCTACGTCGATTTCTGGCTGCGGGAATCCTTCTTTGGTGATGTTAAATCTATAAGTTGGAGTTCTTAATAATTTGATTAGCTTTCGAGCTTCATCAATAGCTTGAAGACGTTCCGTATCTTGAATGAAGTCTTTTACAGCAAGTTGTAAAGTATGAGCGGCGCATTTAATTGTCGTAATACTTTCGAAGCGTAATCCATTTAATAGATTTTCCTCATTTGGCTGCTCATCATTGCCTTCGTCATAGCTCAATTCGCAATCAACACTTTCACTTAGAAGCTCCACTGTTTTAATCATATTTCGTCCATTATCTGTAGTTATCCAGCAAATTTGCTTCTTCTCGATGTTGAATTCTTTCAAAATATCCTCTATTTCAGAGGAAAGATTATTCGCTGTATGCCTTTTTTAATGGTTTTTATACGCACAGAAGGAAGCATCTCCGACCCCATAAAGTATATATATTCTTGATCAGCATGACGAGCTGAAATGATATAGCCATGTCCGTCTGTCCGTACGTCTGTCCGTCCGTCTGTTTCCATGCTATCTCCTCCCTCAGTTTTAAAGCTATCGTTACCAAACTTGGCACGAAGTCTTTTGGTACAAATACGCTGCACATTTGTCGGAACCGGCAGGATCGGATCACTATAGCATATAGCTGCCATAGGAACGATCGGTTGAAAAGTAGTTTTAGTGAGAAAAACTTTTTTGTTTTCAATATTATCGCTCCCAACCCTCGTATTTATAAGTTTTCTATGATTTCACATAATTTCACTGAGATTTATCATAATCGGACAACTATATAGTACACCTGCCATATAAAAAATAAGTCTGAAGAAGAGTCTTAGTGAGAAAAACTTTTTTGTTTTCAATGCTATCGCTGCCAAACTTTGCACAGATCAATATTATATACCAGAGTACGGCACCATTCAATTTTCTGTGTATACAAGTAGCGACCTCCATCCTCTGTAGCAGCAGCGTCGATACACAGTCACTATACGAGCGTACACTGCTCTCTTTTGCAATAACAAACATGTGCTAACTGAGAGCGCTCTCGCGTGTCTGAACGCACACATGCAAAGGAAAAATAAGCATGTGTGTTTTGCCGGACACTGAACTAATCCAATTGTTCGTCTCATAAAAAAAAGAAATAAAGAGATAAAAACGTGTACAGTGGGACGAGTGCAGCTGTAATACTGGTCGACAAAATGAAAGTCGATCTTCCCTTTATAAATTTTGGAAAAATAAGTGATTTTTTCTCTAAATTATTCCTTTTTAAATTTCTGTAGAATTAAGGGCCGATTTCACATCTTCATAGAGCTATCTGACACAAAAGCTAACAAATAACAGAGTAAATCTTATGACTATCTGACACATAGAAGCTATCTGGGAGAACAGAAATCGGCCTAAAAAATTAAAAGGTTCAAAAACAAAAAAAAAGTTATTTTGAAAAAAATCGATTACTAGACGATAGAATTTTTCATGTCGGTTTTTATGATCAGCGCACAGTGGCCGATTTAGCGTTGCTAATATAAAAAATTGATTTTTTTACCGCATTTGTTTAATTTAATGAAGGAAACCCCAAAAAACGTTGGGTTATTGAAAATGGTCAATTATTTTGGATTTGACAGTAGTTCAAAATTGAACTGTTTTTCAAGCTGATAAATTTTTGTATTTTTTTTGGTATTAAATGTTACGTTTGGGAACGTATAAAAACCAAACGGAAATCCCGATTGCAATTTGTTTTTTTTTTTTTTTTAATGCATCAATTCTTAAGCATTATTGTCGTTTTACTGAAGTACTACTTTTGGACCTTTTTTCCCACTTTGATGGACCGTAAAAAGTTCATTTGACCTAATTTTAAGTTCTAGAATGAAAATTTTTGTAAAATACATATTTTTAAAATATAAAAAGATACACTTTCCCTTTTTTACCAGTAGGTATTTTATTTTGATATTGTTGTTGTTATTTCCCACAACATTTTGCACTTCACCAAACAAATTGATGCGTTTGGCTTATTGCTGGCGGTGGTGCCCCCGTTAACACGGTCGACACGAGCGCCCTTAACCGATTCAAGCAATTCCCGGCCACCGACCAGCCTCAGGTTACCTGAGACAACCACAGTGGCTCCGTCGCAATTTTGCTGACGTTATCAGAAATTTTGGGAATTGCTCCTGGAACGTTTCCCGCGATAAGTCTGCCCCAATCGGTGGCCTTGATTCCCATATTTTGAAAACATAAGAATCCGGTTACTTTGCTTGAGGGTATGAACATGTCTATTTTCGGAAGGGTCGACCATCGGATACCCTTTTTTTGTCAATAATTATGTGCATACATAACAATGCCAAAAGAAACGAAAAAAACATAGTGCAATGTACTAATTCGAAAAAAAACATCGAATTATTAATAATTTCGTAATCATCTTTTTTCTTACTCTGAGGTGACTCGAACTCGGGGCCCATGGACTGAAACACGATTTGCACGCCAATTCAAGTGGCTGCCAATTCAACTCGGCTGACGCGCGCTATTGGCGACGCGTAAATATTCTAACTTGTATCAAACCTGCCCAAACGTAAACACTAATAATTTCTTGCACATCGCATAAAAAAGACCACTTGTAGTAATTTATTGGTAACTTTTACTGACGGAACAGTAAACCAAATAATAACAACAAAATATATTAGCTACTGTTATGTGCGAGGTACTATTTCAATGCACAGCGGTTGCTGCCATGAAAAAATAAAACAATTATTGTTAAAATTTTTAAGCCTTAACAGCTTTAATTTACAGCTAATTTATCAAGCTTCAGAATGTTCATACTTGTTTTGTTTTCATTCTAACGGTGCTTCCTAAAAATACCATCGAAAGTGTGACCTCTTGTTCATTTGCTTTGTACAGCGCCAGTAGCTCTCTGCAGCTTGTTAAATTAAATTTTTGCATAAAAGCTATATTAATTCAAGTTGTATGATATAAATATCGTACATAAGGGTAAGTCAATATCCAGTCAATACCACACACTATTAAACTTAAAAATAGTTCGAGTTTAATTTTCGGCAAATCGTTGTTAGATTAATTCCTTTTCGTGTTTTTTTTATTTCATCGAATGTCAAAGGTTTAGTTAAAGTTTATTGTTTCTTAATACCTTAAGATTTTAAAATCTGCTGCTCACGAGCGTGCAGTAATTCATAACGTAATGCGCGTTTTTGATGTGTCGGTCCGTATGAACGCACAAATCTCTGAAATGGAGGTTCGACATAAACAGTTTTGAAGATAGACGGTTCGTTCCTTCTAGAGATATTTTTCGGCCGCTCTTTCTATATAAGTGCAACCACTGTGCAATGGTACAATGTTAATGCAAGCCACAGTATCAAAAACAACAACAAAACACAAAAACAAATTACTCTAGATTTACTATTTGTATGGGTAATTCAATACCCAAATATACAGTAAACAAAACAAGAACAAAATAAATGTAGCCATATTGCGCAGTAAAGATTACTGTAAGAATGGGTAGAATGAACCAACGAAATTTTTTTCTGTAAAGGTCAGGTTCATGCCTTCTCTCGTATGACGGTAAAGTAGTTGCTCCATTGTTTTAAGCAGGAATGAATGTAGTCTTTTGGGGTTGCACGTGACTGCATTTCCCCGCATTGGGCAGGAATACAAGGCATACTGTCCTCCAGGCCACAGGTACATAGCTCAACCTGAGGCATTCTGCAAAAATAGATTGTAGCAATAGGATGATGGATCATTTGATTGTCTTTAGCATGACTGGAAACATTCCATCCGGTCCAGGGGATTTATAACTCGCAGATTTATGATGTTGTCTGGAATGTTGATTTGTTGCGTGCGTAGGTCATGAGGCGTATCGGGCTCAGTGATTAAAGTACAGCCTGGAAAATGCGCATCAAGTAGAGCGTATGGGAGCATGGGTGGCTTTTTGACAGCAGTATTCTAAGTCAAGCTGTTTCGGAGACTCTATGCTGAAACAAGATCAGATGATAAAGTTTAAAAATGTTGCTCTCTCCCCTTGGGAACACAGGAACGCTATTAAACATTTCTCCCCATGAGTAACGGGTATATCGAAGTCGGTTAGAGCCGACTTTAACTTACGCTCTCGTTTTTCTTTTATAGCTGGCATGTTTACATCATGTGGCAAGAAGCCAATGATGGTGGACGTGTAGACGGTAGATGGTGGCCATGTGAACACGAATTTCATTTTCCCACCATCTTCTCAACGTTCCGCCAAGATGGACTGTAGTGTGATTAGGCTATTAGAGCTAATCTTTTAACTAAACTTAATATACACCCAAAAAAATTTGTATCAATATCGCTCTGATACACGTTGTCTCAAATCGAAACTGAAACTAGGATCATTTTTTTTGTATCAATGCAAACCTAGAAAGTATTAGATTAAAACTTTGAATATTCATTTGATGCGCAGAAGTATTATTTTGAAACTAAACATTTTTTTTTATTTCGAAAATTCGAAGAATGTATGAATTGTATAACGAAGCATGCCGAACGTCGCAGCTGGCGATGCTTGACATGTCACATTTAGTGATTTTACTTTTTTATACCCTGTACCCATTAAAAATGGGTAAAAGGGGATAATGAAGTTGTGCAAATGTATGTAACAGGGAGAAGGAAACATCTCCGACCCTATAAAGTATATATATTCTTGATCAGCATCAATAGCCGAGTCGATTTAGCCATGTCCGTCTGTCGTCCGTCCGTCTGTCCGTCTGTCTGTATGAACGCGTCGATCTCAGAGATGGTAAGAGATAGAGGTTTGACATGTATGGGACAAATGCTTCTTTTATCTGTACGCAGATCAAGTTTGTTTCAAATTTTGGCCACGCCCCCTCCCGCCCCCGCAATTTGGAAAAAACGTTATCCCACAGTTTTAAAGTTAGACGATTCGTATTTTCTAGTGATAGTTTGAAATTAGCAAAATTAATCGATTTGTCGAAGAAATGATAAAGATCGGATGAACGGTTCTCAAGATATGAGCAAAAAAGTGAACCAAGCCCCCCGCCACCACCCCCACCCACCCTAAAAAAAATGTTGCATACTTTTTCGGATGGTCACCCTAAGGAACGCAGGAGCACTATTAAACATGTTTTTTCGGGTTTATCGAAGTCGGTTAGAGCCGCTTACTCTCGTTGTCAATTGTACAGTGTATATTGAAGTCGGGCTACCCGACTGCCACCGCTTTCTTGTTTTGTAACCAAATGTGGAGGACCCTTTCCCCGAACGACGTGATGAAGATAAATAAATGGATTTCAAATGGCGCATATTTGCAAGGTAAGTATAAGCAGCTGGTATTCATGTCGTTTTTTGAAAATATATGTAAATAACAAATGTAACTCCTAAAACGTGGTACACAATAACCCCAAATGGTGCGGGGAAACATATAGCGCTTTGCACGACAACGTACAATGAGAGAGGTGCGAAACCAAGAAAGCCGCAGAACAGGCGTTTTTCGCGATTTTACTCAAGGTCTCTGAAGGCGTAAACTGCTACAAGTACGGCAAGGTTCCCCCAGAAGAGCCCGAAAATGTGACTGTGTCTCTCTCTAACACACAGGGAGTATGTTCGTGCCCCAGGGCTCTGATGTACGGGTTCGAGCGAGGCTACCAATCTTCTGTTTAGCCATCGCTCCACAGTGAGAGCATGTTTCCCCCGCGAATTAAATTTAATAGTGAAATAAGTTACATTACATAAAATTTTTAAAATGTTTGCACTGATTACCAGATAAGAAAAAATAGTTGAATTAATAAAAAGTCAAATGAAACAAAAAGTTTACAGTTGATTAGTAAACAGAATTTATACTTAAAAATTAATACAATAAAGTGTCAACCTGATACACGTTAGTTTCAAGTTGAAATCCTCGAAATATCATGTTAATACTTTCGAAGATATTAATTTGATACTTGGAGTATTAAAGAGAATTCGATACTCAATAGTTTCAAATTGATGTCTAAATTGTGTCACTTTGATGACAACTTTATTTTGGGTGTAGTTTTTATGAATCTAGGTACGTAGGGAAGAAAACACAAACAGTTGGCATCTGTCAGCGATGCTCAGCCTCGAGCGTGTTTGAACCGGGCAGTTGCATACTAGGTGTTCAATGGAATGGTTTGACAGTGTTATTTATTGTTCCCTTCCCGCAACTGGAAGGTTGTTTGACTCGCTGCTATCTTCCGAAACATTTAACGAAGATCTCTTTGATGCTCCCCTTGCACCTCCAACCGCTCACTCGCTGCTTACAAACTCCGCTTTGTGGCCAGGCTTGGAGCATTTTGCAGGTGGCCTGCCATTGCTTCCAGAAATGTGGGTGCCGCAATCCGATAGCTATGGGTGGAACTCTATCATATAATCCGATATAATGCAATAAGGTCAACACTGTTACATTGTTATATGTCTGTTCATCCTATTGAGTTAATATAACTTTACTTAATAATCCAACGTCTGTTTCTGGCCATTGAAGGTTTGAAATTTTTGATATTTTTCCATTCCCTTACGTTCACATACAGGTCTGTTCTCAATTCCACTTCGGTTTTCGTATAAACGTTTGTACTTTGAACTTTATGTTAATAAGATTGTATGGAAAGTGACACTTAAATCTACGGTTACTAGATCCGCTTTCAATAAAAGTGGAATTGCTTAAGCAGTTGAAACCGACAGCTCAATGCCAAGTGGATTCAATTTGTAGAAAAATGAAGCTTTCATCTAGTAGCCACAGATTTCCTTTACAACTTCCATTCAAATTTGTAAGAGTAAAATGGCCAATTCAAACGTTTATACGAAAAACGAAGTGGAATTGAGAACAGGCCTGATTGTTTATGTTTCTCAGTGAATGACAAAATTTTTAGTGGTGGACCAATAACTTTCGTGAAAATACGATTGAAACGAAGTAAAATACAAACATCCCCAGAAGAAGTTGGAATGATGATAAAATTTTGTCAGATGTGCCTCAGTGTAAATAGCCTATTAGTAACTTATGGTTCCTCGCATTTCCTGCAGTTGTTCTAGTTAGTGATGCGTCGTGTGAACGCGAGCGGTGCCACTAGGCAGTGTATTCACACCGATAATCTACACGTTAAATACAAAACACAAAATAAATCTTACCTGTTACCCTTGCCCAATTTAAAGAAGACATATGTTTTCATTTGCTTGATTTTATTAATAATGTTTTATTTTAATATCCATTGTCAAAGTACATTAAAGATTTGGTATGCCAAATTTCATATTATTCCGATGCTTATTTTCTGAGAAATGATTTGCCAAAGAGTTGGATACAGGAGTATCCCAGTTGCAATCAGTCTGTCATTTTTTTCTTGTTGCTCGAATAGAACCTAGCTACCCCCATAACTTTTCATAAATGCCAGGTGGAGACACTGACTCCCCCGGTTAGTGTTTTTGCTCGGATCTGGTACATACAAAAAAATTACATGATACTTTTTACAGGTCAAAGAATACAAATGTTAAATTTGCCGCTATATGAGTATGAATACATTTGAACATAAGAAGTCACTCGAGCACGAGCATACGTATGCGGTAAGTGTGTATGTGTAGAACAGTTGAGGATCGCTTGGTCTGGTTTTGGTATTGTACCCCCGGTGGTGTAAAGGGGTCTCTTTGCTAGCGATAGTATCTGAAAGTAAAACAAAATACTGGATTAGCGGTTAAATGGTTGGCCAAACTGATCGCATTGCGCAATTTGGCAGATATTTAGCACTGTGTCTGAGGTCAGCTCTCCAAATGCTGCTCTTCCGTCTGATCTCGGTTAACCCTTAACTGAATACTGAGGCCTGCCTAAGGAGTGGTGGCAGTGAGTGTTTGTGTGTGAATTGGTCATGCATGAAAAAGGGCGATATTGTGTGGTGCTTGTGTTTGGGGGATTCATTTGCTGATGTAGATTTGAGTATTAAAATGTGGCACTTCTTCTGTTTTCATATTTTATTTTGAAATAATTTTTATTTGGTTTTGCATGTTGTTTTGTTTGGTTTGCTTTATTATTTATTTTTTGGTTTTCAATGTTCAATTTTATATTGTTACTAAAATTACTTTAGATCATATTATTGATTTTTTAATATCCAATTGGCGCCTTACAGCTAGATGAATTTGTCTTTACCTCAGCCTACATACATACATACATGTTCTTCAATATGCTCTGGCAAATGTATTCTCGTTTCATTTATATAATTATTAAAGTCACAACAGTTAACAGTTCTTTAGAAATTGTTTCAAAAGGTTTTGTTCTTTTTGTTTTCATTAGATACATATGCATTGTGTTTGTGGTTTCGGTTTGGTTACGGATTGATGATGGGAAATGTGAACTTATACCAAACTCTATGCTTAGCTTCGCATAAACTAGCAATGCTTAGCAGTGTGTACTTAATATATATACATGTACATATATATATACGCTTCAACCCCGACAGGGAATTCCATGTAACAACACTGGAACGATCTGCCTTGACTGAATATACAAATGTAGTGTTTGAGTGATTTCAAATGTTGACTCAAGTACAAAGATGACTTCTTTAAAAGCTCAAGCCTAGCTGCAATAGTTAGCCCCAGGATAGACCTATAGATTTGTAATTGATAGTCGCTTTAAATGGTGTGACACAGAAATCTGTTTGGACTGAAAGCCCCAATGGCTTATCATGGTACGCACTCTTCGCTATTAAAGATTTGCATTATTTCAAATTTGATTTTAAACCAGTTCGGTTGTCGATTACTTGGACCATACCCCCACAGGATATTCTGCTTAACGTAACAATGGATTCTTTAAAAGCACTTAACAAGATAAATTCTAAATCTAAGCTTTAAACTAGTTTCGAAAATTTAGAAACTTACAGAAAACTAAACTTAGTTTCAATTGCCATTCCTGAATTTCCCCAGCAAAAGTCAAAATTTCTTTCCTTCGTCTCATATCATAACTAGACAGCTTTTTTAAGTGTTATAGACAAGATGGATAACCGTCCCAGAAATGAGTTCTTAAGAACCAATTTGGTCCAGGTTTTTTTTAATGCCCGAAGCGAGCCCTTTTTCTTATGATCCGAAACATCCGAATCTGAGTACAAGCCCAACGCTTTGGCTAGTGTCGGCTACCAGAAGTTGTCTTAAAAATTCATGCATATGTTGAAACGTTGAAACACTTTCACACATCCTTTCTGTTTTATAGTCTATTTTTATTGTCTTGACACTTTCGCCTCTTTTTTATGTGTCGAGGAGCTATGACAAGGTGAGAACCATTTCAATTTCGGCCGGTTGAGCAAATGAACATACAGACTGCACACAAACGAAAATCCAAGCAAAAAAACGGCCTGACTTTCACTCGTGGCGCAGTTACGCATCTATCTGTTTTGTTGAGTCTTTGGACCATGTAAAAACGAAGGAATAAAACGGAGAAAATCATCTAGCAATTGTACGGACTTCTTTAGTTAATATACTACATTCACATGATACATAAACGTATCAGTCAGCAAGTCTTCACGAAGCTGTCAACCTTTATAACCTTTTACCGCTAAATACGCTTTTAACTACGTAATCAAAACCGTAACCGAAAAAAAAATTATTTCGTACAACCCCATAACCTTTATGTACCGAAACAGTAATATGGCTTAATTTTGGGATAGTTTCCCCATCTTTTCTTGTATTTGTGCCAAGCCGTTTGTATGAAAACGCAAGTATTCGCACACAATTTTCACAGTATCGTTTTTTACAAGTTACTCTCCTATTCTGAATGTGAATAAAAAAGAGAGCCTTAAGCATGCTTATGTATTAATATATGTGTAAGAGAAAAAAGTTTCTGGCTCGCCGTCATCTTGACAGCTTGTCAGCTTTGCGCCGCTAACTTGCCCAGTTACGATGTGATCTTGACAGTGGATGTAAGAGAGGAATGTATCATTTTTATTCGCGTTTTGATTGCTGATAAGGTTGTAGGTTAAGTAAGTGCAGAGACTACATACATACTGCAGAATGCAGTCTTGAAACGATAAACTTCTGTAAAAAGTTCAAATTACTTGGTACTTTTACTGAATAAATTAGATTAGAAATGGGGCTGCTTTTGCCTGCACGATCTGTCAAAGTGGCATTTTAAACTAATAACCGTAACCGAAATCTGAAACAGAATATAGTTCATAACCGTTACCGGTACAGTCACCCATATTCCACAAGCGTAATATAACCCTTACCGAAAAAAGCGATAACCGAAACCCTAACAGTTATTCGTTTCGGTTTTAGTCTCTGTTGATAAGACAGATTTTCAAGTGGTTGCAAAACTTATCCATCTGCTTTAAAAACTATTTTGATGTGACTTGGTGACCGGTTGTGGTGCAGCTGGTAGTGTGTGTGCCCACTCTGCTGTGATACACTACAAGGCGTTCTTGGTATCTCTGTACTCATTTCCAAAGACTATTTTCAAATCTAGTAAGCGGCGGACTAATAACAACTACTAGGGTAAAGCCATTCAGGAAAACTGTAAAGAATTTATAAAACATGAAAACATTTCATTTGCAGCTACCCCTTTTTCTCGAGAGAATCACCATCCCGCTACTCTAAACAATGAGGAAGGACTCCTTAATCAAACTGCAAAACTGAGACGAAAACAAAGTCCCCCCCATAAATCAAAGGGAATACAAATAACCTGCTCGCTTTCTGTATTCAGTTCTAGAATCAAAATTTGCATGACCTCGAATAAGCTAAAGCTCGCGAACTATTCCAGTAGTACCAAGAACCAGCTCGAACTGGTTCAACCTAATGTTGCAGCTATACGCTAAGCTGGTAAGGAAAGCACAGCCACAGACGTGAGCTATGTTGTTATTCTTATGCTGGCAATACAATGCCATTTACATCCATACTTCTTATTCCTTACAGAAAAATGCCCAAATCAGCTGTTACTTAAATTATTACCTTTCTGAATCTCCGATTAGCCAAAGGTGCCAAGTCTAGCGAGATTTGGGTGTCACGTGAAAGTGTGTGCGTGCGTGCAGGTGAGTGTACTTAGTTTAGAGCCGTGAGTGTATGAATGTATGCATGTATGTATATAAATTCATGTTTCATTTCTATTTCTCTTCTCGGTTCTCCCTCAACCAGCAGCGAACTATTCACTGTTGATTTTTCTCCTTATGCATTTCCATTCCATTCATTTAATTAATTAGCCTAAATTCTTATGTATTTTTTGTGAGTCATAGGTCTAACGTTTCCTTACATTATGTATATGTGTCTATAAATAACGACTTCTCGCATCATCCAGCAATATCAATAATCATTATATTCATCATCATTGTCTAGAATCGATCAGATCAGTGAGGCCTGCTGCTGCACAGTAAAAATCCATCAATGCCAAATTTTGTAACGTTCCTAAACCTGAACCAATTTGATTCACATGCTTGCTTATTGTTTAACAAAATGTTATTGTGTGTTTTTTATTTTAGGTTGGAATGTGAATTCACAATGCGAACAGATAGTTCTTACACTAGACTAGCGATGCGGCTTCACGAAAAAACCCAGAATTGAAGACTAAATGACAAAAATATCACTCGCAAGTCTAGAAAACATTCGAAACTAGAAAAATATTAGCAGAAGAAGTTTATTTAGGCAGTTTAGAAGGCTCGTACCTGTACTGTGTAAACTTAGTAGTATTATAAACTGTTTGGATCTAAACATGTTCTCAAGAAGAGAAATAAGGTTAAGTCTGGATTTGCGAGTGATTCTAGACTCTGTTCGTTCATAGAGAGAACAGAAAAAGAATCATTTCATAATTAAGTTCCAAATTGGAGCCAATTTAAAATGGCGATGACCAAACATTGTGGGGAATTACATTTTGTTATTAAAATAAATTGAATTGGGAAAGGTGAAGTGTGCTTACGATATCCACACACCTCAAATTTGTCCTCCAATTCAAAGGCTCTCTAGAAAAAGTTATTTGATTGTTTGCTTAACTGTGAGTTTGTCTGTCTGTCTGTACGAAGAAACAGAGATAGAGATTCGACATGAATTGGACATTAACTCCTTACACTTGCAGGCAAATCAATTTTCGCATACGCTTACTCCCACAGTTTTGTAGATAGATGCACTATTTATCGATTTATCAGAGAATTAGTCAATGTCGAATGAACGATAGTCAAGCTATAAGCAAAAGAAAGTAAGCTGCACAGCGCAGCAGCAGCGCTGTTTTCTGCTGCTACTGCAGCTTGAAAATATATACTGAGCATATACTTTCGCACGTGCAGTGTAGTTTTCTCAGTAGTTTATTTTACTGATAATTGTCCTAGCTAAATACATGAGCCAGTGATAGTGTGGCTAGCGATCCGAGAGCTACAATGCTACAGATACGTGAAGCGGAGTTAGATGCGGTTTGTTTATGGTTTAGAGAAGGTTTAAATGCATCGTGTAGTTTAAGATTCGGTTGGCAGACCGTTTGCGAAAGCTTAGGTCTTGGTTCTAAGCTTCTTAAATCGTTAAAAAATTCGTCCTCTATTTTTGGTGAATTTTAGCGAATCGAAGAGTCATGCTCAGCTCTATTTTTGTTGAGAAGGACGTGTCCGAATTACCATTCAATAGTAAACTAGACATTATTTTGATGATTGTTAAAATATATAATAATTAAAAATTTAACAAAACTTCTTCTGCATTTTAGGAAATCTGGCTACGCTCTTGTATCTCCTTATAAAAGCAGCTCAGCCCATATCATACACTCAAAACTTTTTCCTAACAGACGGCTAAGGGAGGACATAAGCATAGAAGGTTTGTATCACGGTCCTTTTTGGAGTATCCCCCAATACTTCAACTGAGCTTGTTCTACTCGGTTTTGGACAAATTTGCAGACTTGGTTAAAGCAACGTTTGGTTATGCGCCACAAAAAAGGCCTGGCTAAGAACACTCAATTTAACAACCACCAAGTGCCGTTCACTCGTCAATCGTTTGCATTTGTAAATGTTACATGACGAAGAAAAGTTACATCTAATTTTTAGAGGTTCAGATGTTAATTCCCAACAGTCCCAATAACTAAACCGAAGCTGTAAAGTGTGCCTGTATTTCGGTTAGTCAATCTTAGTTCCGTTAGATCTATTTAGGGTATTAACTACCCTTAGTTAAACTACGGAGCTGTTGAATTTAGCCATTTTCGTCAGATCACTACTAAGCAGCCCTGTCCTTCACTACTTCAGAGCGATTACTCTGGTTGAATTGTGTACTTTCAGTGTTGGTAAATATTTTACATTGGCTAGAAAAGGTATCCCACATTGTGCCTTTCTATCGGTCTATCTTGGCGACAGTGATGTAGAGGTTAAGGCATGCGACTGATAGACAAAAAGTCTTGGGGTCGAGTCTTGGTCAGACACAAACTTGTTTGTTGGTTAAAGTATTCTCAATTTAAAGTTAGCTGCGTGGTTTTAATTTGGCTTACGGATGTATTTTCATAATAGCATTAAAAACAATAACTGATTTTTGCCGAAACTCATAGCATTAATACAACAGTTTTAAGAATCGGTTTATTTATCAATTCTTATTAATTCGACTCACATGTTTCTAATTGATTCACGATTTCCTTGTAGCAATTTATTTCGGACAGAATCCCAATATCGATCTTTTAGCCGAACCACATATTCATATTAAATTTTATTGGACATAATTGCTGATGGATAATAGATATGGTCGGAAATGCTCGCTTCTGTGTGCTTGCCCATTCACTATAAATTTTACGATCTCAATCTTCTTTGATTTAATTAGGGGAAATAATTAGGAAATACTCTTCCAATAGTTTAGGTTTGGGTGCTAAATTTTGTTTAGCAAGTGTTTCACTCAGAGGAACCAGGCTGATACAATTGGGTATTTAATTCAGGGCTACATTCAATTTGACAATCATTAAATGAATTTAAACACTGGGAATCGGACAGAGTCAATTTCCTTCGAATACGTAGGCTATACATCCATGAAGTCCGATAAAGAAACGCTTTTGATAAATAATTTTGCTTTTGACGGCCTTGGTGAAACAGAATATAAGTCGCTGCTCGCAGCTAAAATAGGGCCACAATTATAAAGACCATAAGACAAAGAAAGTTTGGGTCCGGAATTCCTAATTTTTCAAGTTGTGAGCCGAACCTTAAACCACTTAAAGCCTAAAATTGCGCTTTTGTTGTTATCTGGTCAATGTTGTGCAACAAATACTTCAAATCGAGTTGTATTGAAGAATACTACATTAAACGTTTAGTATAAGATTCAAGAACCAAAAAAAACACATTGGTAATATGTTTGATAGACTGCAAAGTTAAGTTCCCGTTGAGGTGCCCAGTTGGCCTATGTCGAGTTCACTTTTAGAAAATGACGTTCTGAAAGTTATCTTCGCGAAAAAATTTCAAAGACCCAAATGGATAAATAGAGAACAGACTAAATAAAACAATTTAAAGACTTGTAAACAGTCCAAAGATGATCGGAATTTTTTCTTTTAAATTAGTTTTGTCTTATCAAAAGTAATGAAATTGTGAATATTATTTGACTGGGTGATTCAAGAACCTCGAACCCTGACTTTCTCTCCACAGCAAAGCCGGTCTAGTGTGAAAGCTTATGTGTTAAATGCATTGTGTGTGAAATGTGTCATGCTCACATAATACATGCATTTATAGGTATAAGTCAGTGAGGTCCAAACATTTTCTCGCACATAGTTTCGCATTGATTCTCAAAAAGAGAGCTGTTTCGTTTAACAAGCGGAATGCTCTTATTCATGCAAAAACCTTTAGCTGTGTAATCTGTACACTATTGCGTAGCCAATTTCTCATCTTTGTGATTGACATTTGTGCCTTCGGAAGAAGGTACTTTACATATATCGGTATTGTGTTTGTGTGGCATTGTTCTGGTTTGCTCTGGTTTTGGTATTTTTATGTTTGCTTAACAATGTAATAGTTTTTATGACTTCGTTTTTTTTTTGTTTTACACATTTTAAATGTTAACACAATGTGAATAATACCTGCAACGGGCAACGGTTTGGATTTTGTGTACTTCTGTATGTGTACCCCTGATACATCTACATATGTACGAGTAATTATGACTGCAGTTGGCTGCCGTTTTCCTTGGTTCGAGCTTGGTGGCGACAGCATCCCCATCATTCTGCCTGCCACTTACATGCATACAAAATACAAATTTCTTAGCTTACCTAATTTCGCATGTAAGTGTGCCTACACACTTGTATACATACATATAAATGTTAAGTTTTCTGTTATTTCAATTTCACACATAAAGTCTCAAAAAAATGTATTGTTTGTTTTCCTTGGTTTCCTAATTTATTTTTGTATGTTTGTTTTTGTTTTCCATTTAAAAATTGACATTTTAATCATTTGCATTTTTCAATTACATAAGAGCTACATCTTCATTTCGTATTACAATTAAATATGTACATATGCAGTTCGGTTGCTTGTCATATATGCCAGTGGGTAAATAAACGAGTATATGCATCCCCTATACATACATATATGCATGTGCGAATGTGTAGTTGATGCCCAAGTATTCTCGGAAGAAAACAATTTTTAAAAGGTGAGATTACAAACTGCAATCAGGCCAAAAACTGACCAAGAAAACGGATGAAACTGCAATTGTTGTGTCTACATTCAGAAATGTTTGACGTTCCTTTATAGGTAAATGATGAGAACATTTTGTTAAACGAGAATTAATTGCGTTGTCTACAATGACTCAATAACTCTATCATTTTCTCTGAGCCTGCACAGGTCGTCATACATGTCCGTAATATTTTGTCCAACCGTATTTAGTTGAGTTCGAGTTTTTATAGTTTAAATTTTGAGGAATTGCTTAAATTGAGGCGGAGGCATGGGCCGTGGAAAAAATTGTGCCTGTATATATAAGTGGCTTAGCTCGTACTATCCCTGAGATATGTGTGTTCATACGGACAGACAAACAGAAAGACCAATAGAGTGCCGGATGGTCAGATAGACATGGCTATATCGACTCTTTATGGGGTCGGAGGTGGATCTTTCTGTCTATTACATTAATTATCGCAAACTAACTATCCCCATTGAAACTTTGGCAAGTTGCGATTTTGAGCAAATGTAATAGCTATGACACTCCGTTTCTAGGACGGCGAATGCTAGCCCCGTTTTCAAAGTACTAAGGTGGGCCTTCATGTTGTGCGTGTTGGCTCCAGTTGATTACACCAAACTGGGCCATGTCTGGCCAGACCCGGACCTTACAGTATCAATCTCGTAAGTCCCCTCGTGCTGGTTTGAGGTAACACACTATTAGAGCACACTATTTAGAGCAGCCGCAGTATTTTACATAAAAGAAGATTTTTTTCTCTCAGGGCTGGAATGATAAGCGATTTGTATAAGCATCGCTAATTGCGTTCTTCTTGTGATTGTCTGTTAATTTTTAAAAATAATTTGATTAAGAAACTGTTGCCAACTGTTCGGCCCATGGGGGTTATCGGTTATCTTGAGTTTCCGTAGAAAACGCAAAAACCAAAGACGGATCATTCTCCATCACAATAATGCAATGAAAGCATTGAATTGATGCTTTTCGATAGCCGCATCAGGAATAAGATTCAAAGTCAACGTTTTTCGACGAAAGTCTACAAGATAAATGACTGCTTCTGAAGCAGTAAACCTCTGAGGCGGGAAATAGAAGCTTGCCTAACATGGTATCACTTTTTACCATAGTTAAGTCAGTTGCTGGAATGGCAATGAACTTTTGTCGATTTTTCCATTCAGGGATTGCATAATACTAGTAAGAATTTCACCTTTACCACTGCCTGCAGTGGCTTCGCATGAGTTGTTTTTAGTAAGTTCAGATATACAGATGTCTTTCAGCTGTGGCAGACATAACCTTGTGCCTACACTATCTCATTGTCTCTAGGCACACATCCACACATGCTTGTATGTCTATATAGGGACAACTTACACCACCTACGCTTGTTTGGATGTATTCTGAAATGGTTCTTATTCTGTGCTGCTTGCTGTGTAAGTATGCATTACAATACGACGATACATTACTTATGTGTTACTGCCAGTGACTAACCTTGGCCCTTATCCCCTAGTCCGCTTAGCCTTTAACATTGAACTGTTATCGCTTGCTTGCATTATCATTATTATCAATATCATCAAACTCATACGCTTAGCATATACATAATAAGTAGTACTTGTGTATCTCTAAATTACAATTATCGTTTGTTTGGTTTTAGATTATTGAACGAGAACTGGCGGCGCTGTTGCCCAAAATTTGTCTATCAGTCGGTGTGAAAATGCCCCAATAAGGGGGCACTTTGAAGCCCGGGCTGGGCCCGGTGCACGAGTGCATTGGAATTTCTTGCCGCGTGGCCGTGGCCAGCAACAAGTTCAAGTTCTCCACGCGTCTCGCAGAGAGTCGTATGCATGCAAGTATGTATATAATTAACTAACTAAAGTAATTAGAATTAATGTTATGTCTCTATGTACAGCTGCTCGCTCGCGTCGCTTCGCCCGAGGCGTAAAAAAACTCCCTTACGGCTAGATTCCTGGTAGGTGTAAATAAGAGTACGAGTATTTTTGCATGTAGTACTTATGGTAGTGTACGCTAATGGATTCGCCTCCGTGTATCTATCACTTAGGTGTAGTAATAATCTTTTGTTTGTTTCCTTTGCTCTCGTATCGTTAACTTTTCGCATTTACATTAATTTCGAGTTCGAATGTAAGTATGTAAGTATGTAAGTAAGTATGTATGTACTTGTGTGGCTCAAGCGAAGCAAATGCAAAAGTACTTATTTAGGCCCCCTCGCGAGAAGCGCACGCTAGGCTGGCGCTGGCACCGCCGCCTGGTTCGTGCTGCCGGTGATATCGGTGCGAGTGCGGGCTGTGGTGCGGGTGCGGATGCGAATGCTGTTGGGCAGTTGTGGGCACTATCAATGCTTATATTCCGGGTAGCAGCCATTCTCGATGATTTGTCCGGATTGACTGTTGTTGCTGCTGCTGGTATCGCCGGATTGCTGCTGAAGCTGCTGCTGATGCTGATGCTGCTGATGATGGTGCTGGTGCATTTGCAGCTGATGCAACTGCATTTGCTGCTGACTTATGGCCGCCGTGTCTGCCGACTGCAAGGTGCGACGTGTAGGCGGCTGGATAGCACTTCCACTGCTTTCCGTCTCCGTTGAGGGTGGCGAGGGGTAGAAGTCCCTCTGACTTACACTTATACCATTTGGGACGACCGCCAAACCCATTATAGAGTTGCTGTTGGCTGCCGCCGCCGCCGCTGCTGCCGCTGCGGAGGATTGATGATGATCGCCGTGGTGCTGGTGCGGATGCTGGTGGTGGATAACGTTGCTCGTTGTAGCCCCCGACATGGGTCCGACGCCGCTGGATGGTTGGGAATCCGACATTGTGCCGGATGGCGGCTGGTCCAATACCACGACGGATACCACATCCTCACTCGCCCACCGGGCTAACTGTTGTTGAGCTTGAATAAAGTCATCACTAGAAAATAATAATCGTAATAGGAACAACGATACATGGTAAGAACACAAAGGGGGCCATCGGGACATCAGGATAGCGGGCTGGGACACGGGGCTGGGCTGGGCAAGGAGCGGTACGGGTTGAGGTAAATTGGAATTGTCCCTTATCGATGAACTGTGGTAGAAACTGATCACATTGATATTCCCCTCCAAAATAGAAAGCCAAAGGGATACGTTTGTATTACCTTGCGGAGGGCATAATTAAATTGTATATCCAACCCCACAAAGTATTTACGTACATTCTTGATCAGCTTGAAGAGCTGAGTTGATATAGTCGCGTCCATTTGTCTGATTCAATGCTATCTGCTACCTAAGTTCTAAGCTATCTCAATTATGCTTCGCAGGTAAGTCATGAATGACTCATCTACCTACAGATGTGCCTGCAAGTGCATGGACTCAATGTCCCATTTCTCTGGCTCGTACTATTTCGGATTTCCTTTCCCCTCGGCTATTGAAGCTGATTAACATAGTCGATTTGTTTGAGCAAACAATAGAACGTTTTTAAAACAATTGATGGCTAAAAACGAAATATTTTATTGATAAAAAGTGTCAAGATTGTCGTGGCTTATTTTGATTGTAATTTGCTGCTTCAACACTCATTTTATTAAGCGCACAAATAAAACAAATGTTTTCTTTTTATGTTTGCCGCTTTGGCTTTTACAATTTGCTGGGACCCATTGAGAATATACTTGGATCAAATAATTGGTACACAAACATATTCAAAGGCCACTTGTAATCGCAGAAGTCGATTTTTTGCTCGAAAATTCAAGAAATTTCATTTTTATAAATATTTAAACAAATTTAACAAATATTTTTATTTTTTTACATGAGAATCGCACTTTATAAGGGTATTGTAAATGTTAAAGTAATGTAAAATTGGCTATACAGCTCCTCCAAGGGGGCCAAGCCAAACTTCTCTCAATCTCTTGGCGTGTGTGCTTTTTGCTTTTTCATGGCTAGATTACTTCACAGCTGGCGCCAATAGCTGGTGAAGATGACCGTATGTGTAAAAGCTATTTTTCTAAAGAGAGAAAAAAACTTTTATTATTAGATGTTCAGAGGCGGGATCGAACCCACGACATCCCGCCCAGCACTCCAGCACACTAACTGCTGGGCCACACACGGCCACACAAATAAGGTGTTGGTAAGAAAAACAGTGTCACACGTACCGTAGATGGATCAAATTGAGTAGAGGAACTAACACTCAAATTTGAGTATTCTGTGTGTTTGTATTTTTCTTCATCTTTTGGTCACTTTATGAAGTGAGCGAAAAGCCAAAACAAAAGTAATAATCAAGAACGGAACAAAAGTCGGAGCAAACGAAAATTTATTTTTAAATAATCACGAAAATTCCATATTTTTGGCACCAAATTGCTTACAGCTCCTGTGTTTGTTCATAGATTTTTATCATCATTATCTGGTTTTCTTTGTAGAAGTGCGATTCTTAAGTAGAAGTAAATCGTAGAACTTTTTAGAGGGCTCTAGGTCATTAAGTTATGGTTTTGTCCATAACTTTTCTAAAACAAGACACAAAGGAGGCTGGTTGACTTTATAGCGCTAAGATGAATACCAATTCATGAAATAATAAAAATATTTTTTTGTATTTTTAAATATTTTTTCTAGGCGTTTAAAAATGAAATTTCTCGCATTTTCGGGCAAAATATTTTTGGTATTGTACTCAAACTACTAAACCGATTAAAAAACAATGTTCTACGCGATTACTGGCAGCTCAATTACCTTTCGATTCATTTCCGGCTTGACTGACAATTATGAAGTGAAAATTCAGAAAATTCTGAAAAAAATTCCTTTCGATGGACCGTGGGGGTCACCCATGGCTTTTTTTAAACGAATTTTGAAATTTAAATTTTTTACTTAAAAATATACATTTGCAATGGTCCAGTTTAATAAAAATTTAATGGATTTTTGCTTGTTATTCAATTTTTCTCATTAAAATTGGGTGCACGAAATGCATTTTTACTGTGTCCTAATTTGTATCCTTATCGAAAGGAGAAGTCATCGTCTATTTTAAGCAGGGGTGCCCAGAATCAGCTTACTATCAAAGCCAATACAAATGCATAAAATATATTTCAAGCAACAAAAACAATACGAAATAGAAAGAAAAAACCGATTTTTGTTTGTGTGTGTGAGTGGTCGTTGCTACGCAGATCTGCCTCGATAGCGAAAAGCGTTCGGCCGTACGCATTAGCAATTTGTTGTTGCATTCGAGTTTGCGAGAGACATCGGAGAGAGAGATAAGAGAGGAACACATGATGTTGTTGTTGCAGGTCAGAACGCGGCAACAACAAAACGCAGAGCACGCATATGTTTTTGTTTTTGCTTTATGCTTATGGCGCGCGCTAAACCTATACGCGCAATCTATTCCTTTGGGTACCACAACAAAACATGCGTGTCTTGCGGAATGGGCAAGTGCACCCCTGATTTAAAGCATCACAAGTGTATTCTATGGGAAAAAAATTTCAAAATTGTGAAGCTGACTGCAAAAACGCAGAAAAGGGCAACCAACTATTTTTTTGCTGCAATAAAGGGGAATAAAAAGAATTTAAGAAAACATCGCGTCTTTTATGAGGGGCTTTAACACAACGCTCCAACTAAATTTTATGGATCACTCAACCCGTGCGCACACACAAAACATAGAAAGACTTTGGCGGGACGTCAAGGCCAAATTGTCATATTTTGGGCGAAAAAAGATCATTATCTCGGATATTTGGCAAAATTTATGTTTCACAAACGGTTCCCGAATCACAAAAACAGGATTCATAACATCTTCCACTGCTCTATAGTTCCCGAATCACAAAAACTGGATTAATAACATCTTCCACTGCTCTATAGTCCAGCAAACAAAAATTTTAGCCAATGATGTCTTAAGAAAAAAATTTTCGCCAGCGGTTTAGATGAAACAGATTTTTTCGGATGACCCCAGGGTTTTTTTATACTCTGTACCGAAGGTACATAGAGTATATTAAGTTTGTGCAAAAGTATGTAACAGGGAGAAGGAATCATTTCCGACCCTATAAAGTATATATATTCTTCATCAGCATCAACAGCCGAGTCGAGAGAAAGAGAGAGAGAGAGAGGGGGAGAGAGAGAAACTTAGAGATGAGCGCAGCAGCAGCACTGCATTCAGCTCCAACTCTAGGTACAGAGTATAAATATAGTCGGGCTTGACCGACTTTCTCACTTGCTTTTTTTTCTTTGCATGAAAACTCATTATAATTCACCATCTATCGCAGGGAATTTTTTTTAGAATTCTTAAAGGTAAGGTCCCTATACTAGACAATTACCCGAAAAGGATCATGAAGTGCGAAATTTGTCCTGCACATGCTAAGAGCAAGAGGTTGATACGACCGCGGATCTCTTGTTGGCCCTACAAATTGGAAAAAGAAAAGGTAACACGAATCAATATCGCCATTAATCAGCTTATGTACGGATATGACGCCATGGCACGTCCTCCGCTTCTGCAGATTTATTAGCCGTAGCCTGTCAGTATAGGATGAAAGTGGGCGATGAGGTTCCCATTATTTTTCAACACTTTCTATAAGGTCTTGATACTTATCATTCTAATTAAACAGAAGTTTGGTGATGTGGGGATGATCGAATTTCTTTTACCAGCATTTAATAAAAGCCAAATAATATGCCGAAGTGATCATTAAAGCAAAGTTTATGGTCGAATAGAAGACCTAGTTCAGTCATAGTATGAATGTGTTCAAGATTGCTGTGCCCTATAGAGTAGGAAAACAAGTGAGGTCTATTGCGGTAAAATATCATGTGCTTAAACTTTGAATGATTTAAGTGCAGAAAATTGCTTTGGCACCAAGATTGAAGGCCGAAAAGATCATTCTGTAACAGATTATGTGAGTCAGTACCATTGAAGGATAAGGAAATTTTTACATCATCCGCATACATCAAAACGTGTGATGAAGTGATTACCTGGGGGAGGTCATTTATAAACAGACCCAAAAGCAATGAACCAAGATGACTCCGCTGAGGGACACCAGAAAAGACATTCACTACTTTTGATGGAGTTGTAACAAGACTCGCTGGGTACGATTCGACAATACATAGAGATCCTTTTGAGCAGTACTTCAGGGCAAGATTTACAAAATCAAACGCTTTGCTACAGTCAGTAAAAATAACGTCCATTTGCTACTTTTCAAGAAAACCACGCCGGAGGTAAACTCAAAAAGATTGATTGAACTATAGCGGCGCTTCATAAAACTATGTTGGGTTGAAGAAATTATGGAGCTGCAAAAGTGTTGCAACTGAGCAGAGATGAGTTTCTCAAATACCTTGGAGATCGCACGTAATTTTGCAATGCCACGTTAATAATCGATGTTAGACTTACTATCTTTTTTTGGGGAGGGGAATAACGGAAGATTCCTTCCACAGAGTGGGTATATACTGTAATCGAAGGCAGCAGACAAAAGCAGAATGTTGAAGCTGAGCGGGAAAGATTCTGTCAGGTCCATTTAATTCTCTGTTCTGTTACTATATCACTTATGTGATCTTGCGTGTCGCCTCTAGGTTCCTCTATGGGCTCCAAAGAAGTTGAACAGCCAGAAAAATGTGTGTTCTAGAAGTAAATTGGGGGATTCAGAGCTGGAGTCTGCCCAAGTTCCATTAAAATTTTGTAGTAGTCCCGGAGCGTCGTTTGGCATTCCGCATTGCACTTTTATAGTCATTGGGTTTTTACATCTGCCAGGATAAATCCTTGTTCGTGTTCTTAGCTGAATTAAATGTCTTTCTACACTCTTTCCTTTGTATCTCCAAGTCTTTAGACCACCAAGGGGGCTAATGATTTATTTTGTATTTAATAAGTGGGGCATGATTTGTCAAGTGCCTTTGTGTATTTTGTTGCAAATGTGTCCACTATGTTATCTAATTGTTCCGCATTCACAGGTGTAAGTTGTGGAACTGTATCTAGATTTTTTACTATAAGTCGCTTAAACTGTTTCCACTTTGTTTTTTTTTTAAGTTCTGCGTTCTTTTAGGTTCGAGGAATGATTCTAATAGCTTTATCGGATCTGAGAAGGAGTGGTCTAATAAAACTCTCCATTAAAAGTTATTTTCTATTAGAAGCTCTGAAAAGGGGGTGATATCTAGTACCTCCCTACAACTTAAGATAAAAATCTGCAAAATTCAGCTAATGTGGTTCAATTGAATAAGGTACTTTAGATGAAGTAAAACCTTAATTCTTGAATATCTTTAAAAGCGCACGGTAGATTTTTATTAAAATCTATGTTTATGTTGGTATAATGGACTATTTCAGTTTCGTGCCATCTTATATTATGGGGCATTTGAACTACTCTACTAGCTCCAAAAGGCAATTCCACTGTTTAAACATGTTCGGACCATTAACTTGATCACTTCAACATGATAATGCCCCCAATATTTACACCTTTCTGGAGTGGTAAAAAGTGTTTTATGATAATAAATTGGACATTAATATATTAGCACAATGTGATACGGACAAAAATCCTAACTTATTGACCTAGAGCCTGCTGAAAAATCTACGAATTATAACGGCGAACGGTCACTACAACAATCACATTGTGATCAAATTCGTGCCACCTTGTGGGATCCAAGCGGTCATAGCAGTTCTTTCATGAGGTACTCTCTGCCAGTTCATTGAAGATAGGCCAAGACTGCTAATGACTGAACTGGGAAATTTATGAAATAGCGTTATACAGTAAACCATCCTCCTTTGTGGTGTTGTGCGTGTCTTGTTTTAGAATAGTTATGGATATTAGTTTTCGCGCTTATCTACTACTAAAATCGTCATCGAGAACGATCAATTTGCAAGACAGTTTGAAGCAGAGGAATCATTGTCTGACAATGAATCTCTTGAAATCCCCTTCACGATTAAATACCTTAACTAGTTTAATTTATAAAGCTGCCTTTACACATTAGAAATTAAGTTTCAAACAGAATAAAAACGCAAATAAAAATTAAGTATTTTGAAGGTTTTTTGTATTTATATTAATTTTCAGTAATTGAGTCAGTTTGATTGAACGCTAAAAAATTTCACTTTTTTGGTGTTTACGGGAAAAAATAGATTTTAAAGAATTACCATTGATTAAGAAGTGTACTTCATACGAGTAAAAAGCTACTCACAAATGACAATCAGACGAATCCTGCAGAACTTCACCACTAACCTGTCAAATTCGAAACGCAAAGCTCTCAAAAAAGAGCTTAACACGAGGAGTCAAATTGCAATTCCTCATAATTTTTTTTGGTTTGCCGGAATATTTTTTTTTGTTGGGAATGATGGAAATTTTAATATTATTGAGAAAACAAAATTTTTTAGAAAATTTAACAAAAAAAATATATAAACCAAACAAATAAAATATATAAACCGAAAATATTTTGGAGGGGGGAAGGGTTTGCCCGTGGGTTTTGGTTGGGTACACTAATCCTAGTGTTTTGGGTCACTCTTTGGAAGGTATAGAAATTTATAGGAAAAAAAAACAACAGCCGGTTAAAAAAAAATTTTTTTTTTTAAATTGGTTTGTTTAAACCAACGGCGGGCCCCCCCCCCCCCCACTCCAAGAATTACAAGACACATATGAAATTCGTCGCTTCGAATCTCTAGACTGACCGATAACACAATGTCACAGCGAAAATATACTTTCAAAATATAGAATTTCCTCATACTGGGTCCGAAATAAACAAACATGCTTGATTGATGAGTTGCTGTCAGCCCGTGTTACCAGGCGTCTGAATAGTCATCTGACTGCTCAGCTAAGCAGTCTGGTCAAATAGAACCGGTAATATTACACCTGTCATCTATCATTTCAAAGGATTGCCCGATTGCCGTGTGATTGAGCAGCCGCCACCTGGCGGTATGAATTTGTGTATGACAAATTAATTATATTTGAAAGGGCATAGCCGGATAAGCGTGGAAAAACTGCCCAGAAGATTTTTAATTATTTTGAAATAGGGATGGTAGCGATTATCTAGGAGGGTATGTGTGCCAAGTTTCAAGTCAATAGGTCTATTGGTTGACGAACAATATGCAGAAATGCTAAAACATAAATATCGATATATCTGGTCTCACACCACGTTTTATCATGAACTGTTGATTGAATATTGATAAGATTTAACGTCGTTATCCGTTACAAAATTCGGGATTTTTTACTCCTACTCCTTTGGTCTAAAAACGGTGGTCAAAATTTTCAAAACTGGAATGGACCACTTTCCTTTAGTATACCAGCAAAGTATGTTCCACTTTGCACGATGACGTTGCGAGCTTTGCGTCCGTCAAAATTAGGAAAGAACCTCACCGAGCCTTTTGATAGCAAAAGAGGTCTTAGGCAGGGTGAATTCCTTCATCAGCTAATGGATATACTGCGCCAGTGTCCAAATACCAACAGATCAGGCACCATCTTTAATAAAGTTGTAATGCTACTCTCATATACCGATGATATTGACATTATCGGCAAAACTGAAAGGGCGGTAAGCACGACGTTTTCAGAGATTGAGAGGCAGTCTGGACTGATGGGCCTAGCGGTAAAGAAGGACAAGACAAAGTACCTATCATCTTCGAAACAGAACAATTTGATAAGCGTCTTGGACAATTTGATACAATGGGAGAGTACAACTTTAAAGTTGTAGAGGATTTTGTCTACCTCGGAACGAAGATAACCAGTGACAAAAACATCAGCCTGGACATCCGAAGAAGAATACCTCTTGCAAACCGATTCGACTACGGACTCAGTAGGGAGTTCAAGAGCAGAGCCCTCTCTCAAATAACGAAAATAGCGCCATACAAGTTGCTTATCATCCCAGTCCTGCAATATATCATCAGCGGATAAGGCGGAGATTGGCGTTTTCGAGCAAAAGTTTTTCGGAGGATTTAAATACCTTTGTATATGGGGACACTAGTCTAGTCAAGCGCATAAAACAACTAGCTCCTTTAAACGCGGTCTACCATCGGAATTCGAAAGACATTGAAGGTGGCAAGAGGGGACGACTATGTGCGGGAAGACGTTTCCAAGCTTGGTGTAAACAAATGGTACCAGCTCGCACGGAGCAGAGAAGACTGGCGGGCATTAGTAGCAGCGACAGAGACCGTTAAGCGTTTGTGATGTAAATATCCGACCAAAGAAGAAGAAGAAGAAGAAGATTACACTACTTGTGCCCCAGAAATAACTAGAAATTTTCGTATTAACGCTTGTATTTCAAATTTAAATTGCGTGCATTTATATTTGATTTGACACAAAAATGCTCAGTTACTAGATCAGATGGCGAAAGTTAAGTGAAGTGAAGCCGAATACTAAGATATACTTCTCACTTTATATGAAATGCAAACTTTTATTCCAAAATCCCTACACAGAGGGAAAAGACCTGTTCTAAAAATAAGTTGCCTTCAACTTAAAATAAGAACAAGATGATGTCAAAATTCTTGACAACAAATCTTCCAAATGGAATGAGTAAGGCTGCCTTCACACTGTTCGACCTATGAGACATGATAACCTAGTAGGCCTGCATTTCCCTATGAAATTCTATGAACTTGACAAGCTATTCAAATTTAAAGCATAACAAAAAGCATGACTACTAGAATATCATGTCTCATGTGTCGTACAATGTGAAGGCAGCTGGAGTAGCAGAAACTCTAGAACACCTCATTTGCAGCTGCCCAACAATCGCCACGACAAGACTAAATCATCTGCACTCCCCAAGTTTCACCTCTCTGGAAGAGGCGGCCAAGAGGTATTTGCCAAAACGTAAAAGATCCTCCAGGATTTCTAAAGGAAACGGTACCCTAAAAAGCACCCGGCCTCACTAAGGACCGTAGGGGTTATGTGTGGCCCCCCTACATGGGGCCAGCCGTAAATACCTACCTACCTAACACCAAAACCGGTTTCGGCAGAGAGATATACAAGAGAGAGAGAGAGCGAGTTGGCTCACTTTTTGATCTCACTCTTCTTGTGAACTTCTTGTCAGCTCAACCAAGCATAAGTAGCTCCCAGATGTGAATCTGCAAAACTGTGCAACGGCTGAATGTGCTGGATAGTCATTCTATTCGTTAAGTGCATAAGGTACCGGGTTCAATTCCCAGTCAGAGCGAACAAATTTTTCTGTATTTTTCGGAAAATCTTAAATGAAACGTGTCAGTGGAGTGGATCGTTGATGTTCGTTGTACAGCGATGTCTCCTCTAATCCTACTGTATATGGGTGGAGGGAGAGAAGCAACAACATATACAGGCGCTTGCCTTCCCTCACTTCCAATCAATTATAAGGCACCAAATATGATGAATCCCCTCACACCTGCTCCAAAATCAGTCAAATTATTTCCCCAGTTGCGTTTTGAATATTTTAACGGAAGGCAGCACTTCTCTTTGCAGTTTTATACCCTGCAAATGTTTGATACTCAGAGTTTAAGAACGCCACATTAAAACAAACTTTTTTCTAAATAAAACCCACTTTTTGACAGAGCCCACTTCAATTAAAAGTTCTCTAAAACACTTCGCCGATAGTTCCTATGGCAGCTATAAGATATAGTCATCCGATTTTGACAAAAACTTCCAAATCTATGTGAAAGCGTAATTTAATAATCGCTGAAGTGAGACACGTTAACATAAAAAAAAAAAATATTCCATTAAAACCCACTTTTCGCCGTAGCCTATGGCAGCAAAATATAGTCACCGTTGACTAACCCAAATCTAACATATATAAAATCGCTGAGTGAGACACGTTACTTAAAACAATTTCTAAAAACCCACGACCAACCTCAAGACACACGGACCGACGCGGCCATCGCCCTGTCGAAAGTTAGGGTGACGGGAAAGGTATAATAATGGAACAATATCAATTCAATTTTAGTTTTTGCGTTCTCAAAACACTGTTCTTGAGGTGAGAACATTGTACTACAAATGAGAAAAACCGTTCATGCACTGTTATTGGTAACGTTTGTGCTAGTCTTGAGTCTAATGTTCTCGGGTTTTCCCTCTGTGTAGAGATTGCAGTGTCACCCCCGTATACTTGATAATAGTCTCTTGTAGAATCTTTTTCGATTCCATTTTCATTTGACAGAACGCCAATAATAATTTGTAACAATTTTGTATTCATGTCGCTAATTATTTTTTTTGGCTCTGAACAGGTATCGGAAAAACTATTGTGAATCGAAAAGTTTCTACTGTTCTACGAAATTCTACCTTTTCCAATTACACAGTTACTGTTAGGTTTAGTCATATTTATTTTATAATTAATTATGTTTTTTTACAGCTGATAAAAAAGCTCGAATATCTTTATGAATCAATGCACAAAATGCGCCACATAATGATATAGTTGGAATTTGTAACTGCCACTGGCTCCGACAAGGTTGATCGATACACAATTTCAGATGATATATCCCTCCAAAGTAACGTACTTACTCTTACTACTCTATCATGATACCTGAAATTGGTTAACATGATGCAGCATTACTAGAGTTCAGCAGGAAGATCATTAAAAATGCATACTTGATCAATGAATGCATTCCGCTGAACACGGCCAACAATGGTTCTGTAACTGACTCAACTGAGCTTCTCAGGCATGTGTAAATGCTAAACAGAGTGCCTCAGCTGAGTTTTTTGACATTCAGGTATAAAGGAGATTCAGCTATAGAAATCAGGTTGAGTAAATACAGCTTTAGCTTCTAACTGAACTAGTGAAGAACTGAGAATCAAACAAACGTTTGTTGTCCATTGGTCAAAATCAGCCTAAGGCTTAGCCGTCAGTTCACCTTTCAGTGGTATATATGAGGAGGAAGTGAAGTCTTTCTCCCTCCCTCCACCCGACTAAGCCATTGTGAGGATAGTATAATCTTTAGAAGAGACGCAACCTACAGAGGTTAAGTAGAAAGGGATAGTCAAATGTTTTGAGTCTCCTTCTACTACTTTTCATCTTTCTTCTACATCTTCTGTAGAACTCGTAATGAGCCACACCTAGGTAAAACCAGGAGCGAGATGTTATCTCTGCTTATCTTTTCCCGAGAAAATTTATGGTAGTCCTTGTCTACCCAGTTTGCCTGCTAACTCAATTCTTTCAATGTTGCGGGGCACCCAGACGAGGTTGATACGGAGATAACCAGCGATCTTAGTTAAGGATCTAAGCATTCCGTGAGCGTCTTGACATTGTTAGTGTCAGAGCCCTGAGACCTGATTGATTTTTCGATCCTGGAAGACACACTGCAGTTATCAGGGAATCGGAATGAAATATTCAGAATCAGTTTGGTTAATATTATAGCCCCTCCTACTTTGTCATAGAGTTTAGATCCATTCGTGTAGATGTTTTTGACTTTTTTCTACTACGTGGTAAGTTATCCCCATGGGGTTTTGACGTCATAGAGCAGTCAGTAATGGTGGGTGGTGCAGTTTGAAGTTGAAGTATGGTTGAGTGCCGCGAATTGAGCGCGCTATGGATTCTCTGAATCTGAGAGCTGCATTGCTCGCTCTCTGTCGTGAATTCATGCCTAAAGGAAGGAAGTGAGCTCCTTCGTTGGGGTCGTTCGGAGCTCCCAGGTCAAGCATGATTTCCATAAAATCCGTAAGGGCAAAACCAATTTGTGATGCTGGGGATGTTGAGTTGGGTGTTGGAAATTTCGATGTGCGGATGGTCTTCGTTGTGAACTACATACATTAAACACATACATTTATGGACAAATAAAAAGTTCCAAAATACCACGACTACTCAAGTGATTCCAATGCAAACAAAGCAAAACACAAAAAGGCCAAAACAAAGGGCAAACAATCAGGTTATGGGACTACCAAGCTTTCGCTCTGTGGTGACGGGACATGAGCGAGGCAAACGGCCTGGGCACGGACAAACGGAGATGGTGACTTACCTCTCACTGTCGGGTGTCTCCTGCGGATCAAGTCGCGCGTCGACTACGCTGCGCTCATGGTGGTCGGCGCTTTCGTAGATGCCCTCATCCTCCTGGTGCAAGTGGGTGTGGGACGAGTGGTGCGACGAGTGAGGACCATGCGTGGCATGTCCGTGGGCGTGCGAGTGGTGCGTGTGATGGCCAAATGCATGCGGTGAGTGTGACTGATGCGTGGAGTGTCGGCCAGCAGGAGCAGGCTGGCGATAGCGGGCGCCGTAGGCGAAGCGCGACTCCTCATCAGAGCGGGGGCGACAGCGGCTGCTGTAAGACGGATGAATTGTAGCGGTTTTCTGAGATTGTGCTAGCTGCTGATTGGAGCTGGCGGCGATAAGGATAAGCAGAGAGGCAAGCAGATAATCGTCGGCATTAGTAAGTACAATGGGCGATGGGCGATGAGTGGGGAGATCGAGACCGAGATCGACAGAGGGACAACGACAACGCATTGATTTTGCTAATGTAGCGAAGTGTACGGTGATCGTGTTTCACACAAAACCACAAGATGGGGGAAGTAAGTGTTAGTGTAGGCGTGCTACGCATGGGCAACCAACCTTTATCACACAAGGTACTCCAGTCTGAAGCCTGCAAGAGATGCGAATAGAAATTTGCGTTGGCTTGAGTTGCGTTTTAAGGTTACTGAAGTCCAAACGGGCAGCAGCTTACATGCTGTTAACGGTATTAGGTCAGCTTGCTGTGAACGCTTACTGTGTGGGTGAGTGTGAGAGTGGGTGAGCGATGGAGAGTGTGGGGGAGCTCTAAAGCCGTAAATTACACTAGGCAATCGGTAATCAACAACTGTAAAGCACTTGCGCTACGGTTTCGACTTGATTATAGTTTTGGGGTGATTATACAAATTCAACGCACTCTAGAGTATGTACCAAGTATAGTTTGCGGTTAGAAGAGAAGCATGTTGGCACGGTATATGGCTATATCATACGGTTAAGCGCATTGCCTGTAGATGTAGAAACATCTAATAAATCATAAGTACGTGTACGGCAAAATCCTACGGTGTGTGTACGTATATTGTGTGCATTGTGTGTACATAGCGAGTCATCATTGTGTCATAGGTTTTGGCTCAATTCAGAAACCCTTCTGTCTGATTTTCTTTTTTAAAACTTATATTTAACAAACATACCAAGATTTTTCTGCTTTTTTATTCGACAAAGATTATGCATGGAACGGTTAACGATTTGCCTCTTAGGCAGCGCCAAAAGGCAGAAAAACATTTGAGCAAATGTTTGTTAAGTGCTCCATTCGCTAAATGTTCGCCAACAGGTTCAGAAATGAGAGTTAAGTGGGTCACAAAATGCCTCAATCAGTAACGTTGCCCTTAGAGATATAACAATATTCA